>JAZHYW010002933.1:0-88905 GCA_037355805.1 Ixodes ricinus
TGGGCACGTCCGCGCCATTTATATCCTGAAATGTCGTTTACAAAATACGTTTTACAATATATATGATGACGACGCAACTGAGCTAAAAGCAATAATATTTTCATAATGCCAGGAAAGTTTTAGGACAAACCCTTTCAGTCTACCTTTTATAGAGACACTGAGCGGCAATCACAACGCTTGCTTTACTGACCAATATTGTTTACACTCAGCACCGTGATGTAGGCGAATAATCATGCAGAAAAGAGTGACCTTCGTATTTGGATCGGATCTGGCCCAAAATAGCGCGCACCGAAGTGAACATTTTCGACACAGCTTGGCGTTTGAGGTTTGTTCCTGTCAAGATGCCGGTCAATTCAATTTGCAAATAAACATCACCCTTGCTATTTTTATATTTTTTGTTAAATAGAACAAAGTAATATTTTATACTCTGCTCGACATTACAACTACTTAATTGGTCACTTTCTGACGGTCTTAATGCGCAATCGTCATAGTTCCGCCACGCTGCCACTGTGTACTTTGTTTTCGTCCAGCCCACGGACACATAAAATTCTTGTTCATCACATAAAAGGAGCAACAGACTTCTATATGTTTGAGAAGTTGAATATGCGTCAGGAACACATATGTTATTTAAATCATCTTCAAAATAAAACATTTGTTTAAGGTTCTCCAAATTATATCACTTATAGACGAGCCTATCGAGGACAAAAACGCCGGAAAAGATTTGCAGAGCATATATCAGATAATTTGGGGTGCATTTACTTATGATGTATATCTTTAGGGTGATCGGCTCTTTATTTATGTTGTCAAGTCTTCAGGCAGCAATAAAATATTTTTTATTGTCATCAATAAATTTTACTCTATGAAGTTCACATAACCGCTTGAGACCGACACGGGAGGATGATACTCGAGAATACGCCATCTGTTGAGTCTGCAGAACGCGCTTTTTTGTTCGCTGTTCGGCAGTGTGAAACAACGGGTCGCGGGCTATGCCAAAAAGGACTGTGTGCTCACATTATAGATCTGAAGGCAAATACACGAAATGTGCAGAAAGAGAGGTAATAAATGGTATTCTTACTAAATAATCCCATACAGGACGCCTTACTGCAAAAATAAATGTATAGAAATGCAGGTTTTAAACTAAACACATTTGACGGAACTCCGTCTGATTGGGTCAAAAATTTGAGAAATACAGACCTTCATCAACCAAGTCCTAAACATTTAGGAGCCCGATGTTTCAATAGGTCGGGCTCAATAAGTCGACAGCCACTTAACCATCGGCGTATGTCAACGGACTAGGGCACGTGAAGAGCAAAAAAGTCCGAGGACACCTCAGCACTGTATTTCTGAGTTGTGAAGGCGAAATCATGAATGTCGTTCTTCTGCTCCCTTAGTTCGTCTGCGGCGTAGTGGCGTGGACGGCCCCGTTTCGTTGGCCGACGGCCGAGCGCGCGCTCTCGTGAGGTGGCCTCGCCGCGCTGAGCTCGGCCGTGCAACCTCTTCGGAATTTGCCCGAGCGGGCCGTGCGGCCAGGCTCGCTTTGCCGCACCTCTTACCGGCAGACGGGCCGTTGCGTGCGCTGCGCCGCCATGGAGAGGGCTTCTCTGGTGGCGTTTTTTGGAACTACGCCGCACGAGAGCCAATGGGAGCCTCGTTCCTTGATGACACGCGCTAGCCAATGAGAACCTATCCATCAGATTTCTTCTACACGCGACATTGGGACGGGGCAAGGCGCCGTTTGGCGCGGCTTCAAAGCTGATGACGTCGGTTGGCTCCATGGGACAATTAATGCTTTAGCATGAAAAGTGAAGGAAGCAAACGACACACCGTAGATGGAAAAGAAGCTGCAGCTCTCCACGTGCAAATAGTCGCCCCTGATGAAAATACCGAACCGGTTTTGAAACGTCGGACTCCTAACTGCTCAGGACTTGGTTGGTTATCGTTCGTATTTCTCTAATAGAGATGCGTGCAGTGATGTTTCTAATTACACATAAATATCGCGAAGAACAGACAATATATTTCTAATTTAAATCACATTTGGACATCGGATTGCACGAGCTCGAAACTTCACAGAATACATTCTCGGGAGGCTAAAGTTATATTCGGTTTTTACGTGCACTTGTTTTGGGGCCTCATTTTACAACTCTTTGCTTTATCAGTCATGCGTGCTCTAACATTTTATTATGCTGCCGCATATCATCGCGAGACTGTTTATATATATATGCACAACTTTACAATTTGGACATCCCCTTTTGCTATACGTCGTTTCAGCTTAAAGGGGCATTGCAAAGGGACGAAGGAAACCGAATGCTGCTTCGAAAGGCGTGCCTATCAGTGTCATACACGAGCGTCTCAATGACGACATTGGTCTGAGCGTCAGATAATGACGACATAGAATTCTAAAGGAAGGACTGGCTGAATAGGTGCACGTGACCATTCTGATCCTTTCAAGCGCGTGATTCTCACTCAAATGTTTGCTTTGAAAGCTTGTAAATCGGTGGGGCGTTCACATCTTCATAACTAGATGTTCATTTCCAACATTTAGGAAGATCGCGCATGGTTGTTGCACGCTCTTGCCGTTTAGGTTCTCTATTGGTTCAGACCAAGGACGTCATCAACAAAAGAAATTGTGCTAAAAATTCTAAACTTATTTCACCTATTATGTTCAAAATACGTCAGATTTTTTCTTTATTTTATGTTTAATGTGTTGCTAGAGTCACACTCACTAGTTAGAGCGAACGCGATGCAATGACAGCGCGCAGAGCACTGTCAGGTCCTGACGCAGCCGATGCTTGCACATGCAGGAGCGCGCGTGCTTGGCACAGACAAGTGCTTGCAAAGCCCGGAGCTCGCTCTTTTAGCTTCTGCTACGCTCACGCTTAAAGTGAAACCGAGTATTGTGTTGAGAACATCACATTTAACCAGAAAACTTAACTGTTTAACATGGTTTGCACGTGACATCATCGCACTATATGCTAGTGGTCAGAAATTTCTTTTTGCTGAGAAAATCAAATCCCGTAGTGCACAATTATGCACGCTGCAGAAGGTTCGCGCTCAGTGCAATTCATGTATTCAGAAACAAAAATTATTCTTTCTTGGTGCGGCGTCGTGAGGAACGGCGCGAGCGTCTGGCACCACGAAAACGCGCTTTCTGGCAGGAGTGATTTTGCAAACGAAGTAGCTTTGCGGGATCACGCTGTCTGGTCTGCGCCCAAGATGCGAAGCAGAGGAACCTTTACAACACAGTATGTTTTAACCCCCCCCCCCTCCCCCTTTCTTTCATTTTACGATGCTCCTACAGAGAATAAATTTTATTTCTGAGGGACTCCCTCCTCTGTAAAGGGGGGGTGCCAATTCGACAATTATATTTGTGTCATTTGTTAACAGTAATCCTCCATTCCTTTTATTTTGCACCAAAAAACTGTGAAGTTTAAACAAAACTGCGAGAATTTGAGCGGCTGAGTCTAAGGCCACTTGAATCTTTCTTTTCAGGTATCCCTGCCGTACACACTTGTAGTTTTATTTATCGTCAGATTAATAAGCCACATTTAGTCCTTTCAATCCTTCTATTCTCGGGGACAACTTTCATAATGCAGTTCAGTAACAACGAAAACATGTTTAGCTACCTCAATGATGTGTACATGTAAAATGGTTCATGCGACAATTTTTGTACTTTAAGTAAATACCACTAAGAGATAATCCCCGACGTTGATAGCTTCCAAAAACACCCATTAGTTTTTCTCTCCGCTCATTGGCAGACGCAGAAAAAATAAAGGAAAGAAATAGCTTTCCCTCCTCAACTCGCTATTAGAACAAGCGGCGATGTGATCTGACGCTAATTGTATACCGCCAGTGTTACAGCTATTCTCATCTTTGATTGAACACGAGCCAACACGAATGTTTGGCGATGCTGATTTTCAAGGACCCGAGCACTGGACTCGGACTCATGACAATCGAGTACGTCACGATGTCACGTGACTGGCGGTGAGAAGTCGTGATGGCATGTGACGTCACGGTGTCAACAACGCTAGTACATCCATAGTCCGTTGCAACTCAAGAAGGTAGGGCGAGGGATAGGAAGGCCGGGGAGGAGGAAGCAGATGGAACGCTGGAGAGAGGAGGAGGTTTCCCCTCTCTTCTCCAGCGTTCCGTCTGCTTCTTCCTCCCCGGCCTTCCTTTCCCTCGCCCTATACCTTCTTGAGTTGCAACGGACTATAATAACGTACTCAATTTAAGTCGACTTGACGCGGTGAGTCACGCGACTACGTCACAAGGCCACGTGACGTGACGTTATTTGACAGCATATCTTGACACCATGACGTCACGTGACCACGTGACACACGATTAATCGTAGTGCCAATACAAAAGCGCCACGAAAACCCACAGTTTCTCATACATTGCAATTCAGTATATGACAATTTGATCACTACATAGAAATACAGCTGCCACTTTTTACTTCTCGAACACTCATTTTGTAATTTAAAAAAATTACCGTGAACCGTTTTGAACCGGTTACCGTTATATTTTTTCCGGTTCAGTTCCGGTTCAGTTCCAAGATGGCGGCGAAGATTTCGGTTCGGTTCAGTTCCGGTTCGGCTAAAAATAACGGTTCGGTTCCGGTTCGACACCCTGCCCACCTGTAATTCTGGAATCTCATCGAAGAACTGGAACTTTATGATGCGCCAAAAGACGTGTCTTTCTTTTGTGCGGTACGATGGCTGTCCGCGAGCAACGTGCTATCAAGGTTTGTGGACATTTTGGAGCCGATTTAAACTTTTATGAAGGCGAAAGAGAGCATATGTCCCAAACTTCGTTACGCGGGTTGGTTAGTCGATCGTGGCTACTTCACCCACGTACTGCAGCACCTCCAAATATTGAATATGCCGTTCCAAGGGCAAAATAAAGGGATATCAGAATTCGCCCAAACAATATTCATGTTACAAAACAAGTTAAGTATTTTCCAAAAGATCTGCGACCAAGCCGTCTTATACATTTTCCGCGGCTGAAGAGCATGATGGATGCTAATCCTGAGTTTGATGTGACCGAAGCAATGCTTAGTGAATTCTTCACCAAGCTAGAGAAACTTGAGAGTGACTTCCAATCTCAAAAATATCAAAAGCTCAAGCCATGTATCGCGCTTTTAACGAATCATCTTATGGTCGATGTGTTCAGTGGCGTCTCTCCAACCATGGAAAGCTTTGTCGGAGATGTTGGAAGCGTTCGAAGTGGAGCTCCTGGAGCTCCAAGAGGACAAGAGACTGGAGACAGGCACGTATCCAGGGGCGGCCCATGACCGGCCCCCCCCCCCGAAATCTTCCATTTTGCTGGGGCCTCCTCTCACCTCTCCCCTCATACCACATTTTGTCATGGGCGGCGGCCCCCCCCTCCCCCCCCGAAACAAAATTCTGGCTACGTGCCTGACTGGAAGATGATTATGCGACCTGCGGAGACCGATGAATTCTGGCGGCAGGTACCAGAAACAAGGTATCCCTGCAAGCGTCAAGCATGCGGGCCAGAAACTTATCTCAATGTTTGGATCCACCTACTGCTGTGAGGCACTGTTCTCAACAATGAAAGCGGTAAAGTCAAAACAACGTGCGACAATTACGGACGAACATCTAACTGAGCTACTCCCTACTACGTCTTCGAGTCAGACTCCAAGGTGCTTGCTCCACGAATGGGGAAGCGCAATGCAGAGGCAACAATGACAAATCGCTGCATGACTGGCAGTCTGTAATCACCAGCTGTCGGACGAATTAAAAAAGAATCTTGCTTCGCCGTTTTTTGTTGCGGTTTTTCACTAAATCTTTTATTCTTTCACAGGTATTTGCATAAGGCTGTCTGGTCAACCCTGATAAAGTATTTCAAGTTTCATTTATTGCTCCAAAATATGTTTGGAGCCCCCTCCCCTCCCCTCTTTTCTGCCCGTCTCTATCTCGATGTGAAGTTTAGTGTGCTTTTTGTAGAGCGCAGCTCTCTATGCGCCCTTTGCGGCTTGAGCGGCGTCGCCGTCGGCGTAACCGCGGCGACGGCTTCGGGCATGGCGACGTTTCGGCACCGTGACGAAACGTCTGCGCGGGTGACGCGACCACCTACGGGGTCAGGGGTGACGGACACCCCTCGGGTGGGTCAGGGGGTCACGTGATACCCTCGGGGAGTTCATGGGGGTCACGTGACACCCCTCGGCGGGGGTCATGGGCGTCACGCGACTCACTCTGAGGGGGCCACGTGACCCCGCAGCCCCCCCCCTCCGAGGGGTATCACGTGACCCCCCGAGGTCACGTGACCTTCGTGAGGTCACGAGGGTCGCGCGATGTCACGAGGGTCAGCGACCTCACATCTACGCCGACGGCGACGGCAACGCCGACGCCGCTCGGAGGGAGTAGCAGGTAGGATGAGGAGGTGAGGAGGAGGGAGGAGGGGTGTACCTTCTCAGCACTTTTCCTCCTCCTTCCTCAACAGCTGCGCTCTAATTCGGCGTTACAGGGAGTTGTAAACGGCTTTCATTTTTTTGCGGCTCTTAGTGCGCGGTCAGCTTGGCCACCCCTGCACCAGAGCCGTATATCTAGAGAGTTTGGTCAATGGGAGGTGCGGGCAGAGCCAGGGCGTGCACGAGACTCCGGAAAGAGGGCTTGGCATACTCTCTGACCAACCAGAAGCCGAAAAGAATCCCAGGTAGTGGTAGCGAGAAACAGTTCTGATCAAAGGTCTATGTTTGTATATGGTTTTATTAAGCGTGTGAGAGTGAAGTGTAGTAACTTCTTTGTGGTTGAAAACAGGGTGCGTGTTGTTTTGATCATGTTCATGCAGAAAGATGTAGGAACGAATGCGCCGCTCAACTCTGTTTAGCTCGGACAGAGTGTGACCGCTCGGACAGCAGGTTCTGGCCCTCGGCGCTTGGCGTACGGGTTATGTCGATCGTTCCGCTAGTCGCACTCTTGCATCATCATTTTGGATGAGCGTGATTGAAACATCACGTGTACCAGATTTTCAGTCACCGAGAGTAACTCCGCTGCAGTTATCAGGTTTGTTTCTCGTGACCACCCGCCAGGGCATTATTTCCGTCTTTTGTTGGTCACATTCGAATTTCTGAAGACGCCCTGGAACACGCCCAGCCCGCTTTCGGCCAATGGCGCCTCCTCATTTGTCTCCTATGCTTCCCAACGAATGGCCAAACTTTCTACATATACGGCTCTGCCCTGCACTATCCAGACACTTTTTGAAATGTGTATGCTTTACTCAAGGGGTAATTTATGGGCACACTGATTATCTCCGGAAATAACGGAGATTGTTGATAAAGCAAAGTGGCCGCAAAGTAGTTTTTTCAGAAATACCGCCAAATACAGAAGTGCGATTTCTGAATTTGTTGCTGCTTGTACCGGCTCGCCGCAATGCAGGGGTTAAAAGTACTAAGACAGAGCACGACGTCAGCCTTGCAGCTTCCGCAAGCATCCTCTCGTAAAGGAGTGTCCTCTCCTTAACGAAAAACAATGACTGTGCATGCGAGATGGTGATAACTAATCAGAATTCGACTACTGAAACCTAAGCGAAAAAAACGAAAAGCAAAAAAAAAAACACACTTTAAGATTAAGAAAAAGACAACAGAGGAGAGCGTCCTAAAAGTTCGAAAAGTTCTCCTCTGTGACTTTTTTCCACTTTGAAAATGCCTTAATTTCTATCCGTACATGACAGGTGTCAAGTGTTACATTATTGTATGTTTTCCTCTGATATTTTTCACCTCTTCGCTTGCCCTGACCGAGCGAGAAGTAGCGAAAGTACGCAACGCTACGGGAATGCTGCGCCCAGAAACAAACGGAGGGATGCGTCGTTCAGCTCGCGTTACATGTCAGAGTAGAATATCCCACCCCAACTTTTTTTAAAGTTGACAAACATCATTTCATGATACACATTTTGCGAGGAAAAATTTCGGAAATTTACTTAAACGTCAGACGTTTTAGTTTCCCGTACAGTACAAGAAAAAAAAACTTTAAGCAAAGTACAATTACATGTTCGGAGAAAGTACTTGAAGTAAAATCTAAGTTCTCTAAACCTTCATGAAGTAGTACTTGAAGCACAATGTACTTAAAGCACTTCCGCACACTGGGGCTACCCATTAATCATTTGAATCAGAGCATTGGTACCTCTTCACGGAGTGAAACCACGGAGCAAATTCAGGGACCGGATTAGCCTATTAGGACGTCCCACTCTTTAGTAAGCACGAGTTGACGGTTACCTTTTCGTGCAAATTGTTTGTTGTTATGAGATAGGACGGATAAGCAACACTCACGGCGACGTACCATGTTAATAACCTCCGAGCACGGCGGCGACCGGATGGTGAGATCAGGATATTTTCCGGTAAACAATAGTAGACTTGGCGGCGAAGAAACCGAACACCTGCGTGCAGGAGAACTAATAGCGTCGGTACGCGTGAAAATAATCCGCGTGCAGAAGCACGAACGCGAAGGTAATGGCGTTGGTTCCGATAGGGTCGTAATCCCTGGAAGCAAATCTTTCGAGGCGGCATCCGTGTACGTAAGAGACTCTGGTGCGCGGCTACCCAAAACTTAGAACACCCCCTCCCCGACCTTCTCCCCTCGCTCTACAGCGTGATTTTAATTGTGTTTTTCTCGTTTTGCTTGTAAATACAATGTGTTCTGAAAAACGTAAAAAAATATACATCAAAGTCTTATGGATTGTTTTACAGCCATGAACCAGCCTATACTTCGTCTCACCCTACGATGGACTAAAGGCAAAAGCTACGGACCGCCAGATCCAATCACGAGCCACTTAGAAATTGTGCGGTATTTCGCTTCGATGCACGTATCGGTGCCCGCGTCTCGGATCACTGATGAGGGGACGGGTGGACAGTGGTTCGAATCGAAGAGCACTGAGTGACTCAACAATTTTACATCGCAAAGAAAGCCACGACATATAGGCTCTTTGCAGCGTCGAAGCTATAGAAATGATGCGGCGCTTTTGGATTCGAGCATTATTCGTCCACCCCTAATCAATGTTAAGCGTGTCATAGTATAGCGTGGAACGTGATTGGACCTGGCGGCCCGTGGCTTTGGCCTTTAGTCCATCGTAGGATGAGCAAGCGTATAATGGACACCGTCATGTCACGTGAAGTGCTCAAGTAATTTGATGTCATGATATTACGTGAGAGCGCTACATGAAAGCATTGCGCCAGTTTTCCCGCCAAATTAAACCCGAAAATGAATGCCCCGTGAACTGACTCATGTGTGCGGCGTCACATGACACCATGATGTCACGCTACGTGACCAGGTTATATTAGCGTAACGTCATGGTGACAGGTGGACACCACGACCTGATACCGTGACGTCAATGTCCCAGAAAAGTTTGTGGGGAAATTTGAAGTCCACGCGGCTTGACGTTATGTCATCTTCAATCACGTGACCCCTTGACGTTATGACATCTTGTTTCAGTCACACTAGCAATATGACATCACGAGACGTCAAGCGCCGTGACATCACTTCTGCCCGATTAATTAATAGGGGAACAAAGCATGTAAAAAAATGTATTAAATGATTGTTTAAGCCCTTCTAAACAATTTTAAACAATCGTTAAATAAATACTGCCTTCCACACATTTTAGGCTTTTAAAGATAAAGGTCACTGAAAATTTCATAGCAAAATGTTTGCGACAGCAGTCGAAATGCTACAGATATTTCTTGTTTGTCTCCGAAAATGAAGTTTTCTGTAAAATTTAGAACCAGTTCACATAACTGTATGATCTAATTGTCTACATCCCGCGGAAAGACCATTACACTACATACAAACTTCTTATGGTGTAACATTACTGCAATTAAAATGTGTCTCCATTACGGTACGTGAATAAGTATAAAAAGTCGAAACTAATCGCTTTCATGTTCCGCGGTGTTGGTTCGCGAAAGAAACGTCATTGCTCGTGTGGTGCAAAACGAACGCCTGTTGCCTAAGGTCCTTAACGTAAGGGATTCGTTCTAAGCAGTATTTGCGCAGATTACAAAAAAATCGTTGCAACGCCTATTTGAAGCAAAAACGAATTATTCATGCTGTGAAACAATATGAGCAGGTTCCGACTGTAACTATAGGGTGTTTGATGTCTCCAGAGCCTATCTAACTTGGACCGTAAAAAGTGGCGCCTGCACGAAGCGATTCAAACTTTTCGTCAAAGGCGTATTTCACAGGTCCGTCTGTTCCATTAAAACTACAAAGCGTGGCTCCCTTTCTGTAAAATATACCGCCAAAAAACTGGCCAGGGTCAACGGCGGGCGGCGACGCAGACCATTGAGCCGAGCGGTGGGGCGTGTTCGGCGCACGTATTGATATATGGCGTCGGGAGCAACGTCGGAAGGTGTAGCCGACCAGCGAAAGAAAGCAGACGACACGCAGACGAAATCCGTCAGCAGCAAAAACGTCCGTCAATTTGCAACCGAGTTTTTTCTTTTATTATTCTTCAGGTTTTGCTTTTATAGTTAGCATTTATCTTTAAAACAAAAAGTATACTACAAAAACATTATCTTCAATTTAGTAAATCACGGTCATCGCTAGCAGCCGTTGACTAGAGTCTTTGTATGTGCTCCCTACGGGAGCCAGAGCTGAGCGTCTGTTTTCCACGTGCCGCCGGGCCGCTATTCGCCAAGATCCGATCACGTGAGGAGCAGACTCAAATGCCGTGCAGGAAAGTAGACGTTGCACGCGCCCCGGCGTTGAGTTGAGAAAACGTCTTTATTTTTTGCCAGGCATGGCTGCTCTTGCTTTAAAACATCCGCAGCGGCAAAAAAAAAAAATAGTCATACACACAAGTGCTTTTTAGAGCGGCTGACGGCCGTTTCACAATGCTGCGCTAGCAAAACGTCGCCAAACGCTCCAAACCGCGAACGTGCGATGGAATTATTAACGGGAGTTCGCAGTACGGTCTCTGCTTTTGAGCGCGCCGCGCCTCGAACGCGCGCCGCAGCTATTCGCCGAATTCAGTCACGTGAGGAGCAGGCTCAACATGCCCTGCAGGAAAGACGGCTCTACGGGGATGAAGGCGCAACTCTGGCTCTTTTAGGAGCCGATACAAGAACCTTAGCCTCGACAGAAGGTAGCGCCATCTATCACTACGTGCGCCAAACGCGTCCCTCCGCTCGCCTCAGTCGCCTGCGTCGCCGCCCGCCGTCGACCCTAGCATGTACTTTGGCCCTATTTTTACGAAAGGGGAGTTACGCATGTTTAATTTTACAGAAAAGAAACAGACCGGTTAACTACACTTTTGACGAAAAGTATAGATTGCGTCGTGCAGGCGTCGATTTTTACGGTCCATTTTAGATCGAACCTGGTGACTTCAGACACCCTGTATTTGATGATCGATCTGATCCCGTATGCTCAACTAGACAGCGAATAAAAAAACGCAGGCCGTGGCGTAACATATTAGCGATTTTTACTTAATGGAACGTGCCTCAGCACTTTTATAGGGTAATACCGCCACCTGATTGTCCGTGGAGGGACAATAGAGAGTTTTAGTGAAACAGAATAAAACACGGTCCATAGATGAAGGAATCGGTACCTCGAATCGGAAGCTCGGAACGATCGTTTTCCTGAAACGGCTTTCAGAAAACAACGTTGGCAGACGATCGGTTCAAGTCGCGTCTCCTGGCCACGGAAATGCGCAATGGCTTCGTAAAGTTCGTAAAAAGGGTGCATGTTTCTTGGGGGTAGGAGAGTTTCGATAATTTCACAGAACTGAAGAAAAAATATTTCCCTTTTTAGAAAATCCCTGAAGCTAAATTTGTGGAACTAACCATATTTGGTCTCGCTTGCAAAAAATGGGAGCTTTAACTTTAGCTGCGGCGTCCCCACCGCGACAAAACAGTTCGTCTGCTAAAGGAGCAGATGATCTTCGCGGCAATCATGGCGCTAAAACTACTTCGACGATCAGTCAAAATTGGCTTTAATCGGCGAAACAAAAAAAGTCATTTTATTTAACTTGGCACTTCAAAAAGAAGATTGCTGATGGCGAGACAAGGAGACGTTCGGACCTCGCGTTTTGTTTGTTTTCTGTTTCATTTGTCATGAATTGGACTTGATTCTTTCACCGCCGCCATGGCATTTCTTCCAGGCACAACCCTGAATGCTTTCATTAACATTTGAAGCTTCTGCAAGCTAATTCCCACAGCGAAACAGCCGTTCTATAGGCGAATGGAGACGCTTTTGATGTCGGCCGCTTTGATCACACGATCACAGCTTACAGTTTGACACTGGGGCACTACTGGACTTTCAAGCCGGCGGATTGGCCGAGGACGACTGGACCTGCCAATCATGGTAGATTTCTCGCCGACTTTTCAGCCAGTGTCCAAATTAGGGCCCCTGACTATGGCAAGGCAGCAGGCCCTCACGCGTGCGGAGGCTATACCGGAGAGCCGATCGTATCGTATCGTTTGTGCAAACACGGTTCGCTAAAAACTCCACAATAAGAGGCTCCAGTCATCAGGCCCTGCATGTCTTAAGCTGTCGATAACTCCAGTAGGAATACATAATAAACTGGAACAAAGTGCGGTTCGGAGCAACAACGCTTCATTGCGATCTGCGGGATGTTTATTTACCTTTTATTGCACTAATTTCTTCGCTGGAGTATTCCTGGAATGTAGAAGGTGACGTGACATTGGAGATTTTGCTGGACAGAGCAATACCACAATAGCACAGGCAAAAAATGCAATGTTGGTGGGAATCAGCGCAAAATCAATGCACAGTTAGAGTAATTCATGTATGGTCGCATAGAATACGTACACGAGCACCGAGCAGCTTAGACATTCAGAAGCAAACTAAGGACACACGTTTAGTTACCTGCGTGCTTAAATCACGGCAGTCAGCAGAAACAGGCACGAAAGCGGAGATGAACAAACAGATCACACCAACTAACGCAAAGCATGCACCCACCCACCACGCACTGCCAACGAACCTGCCACACTTTCTTACAAGAACTACCGTCACGCATGTACAGTCGTCGTGGCAGTTAAGTAGCGCTCACGCGAGCGTGCGTTTTTTCCGAGGGCTCTCGACTGGTACGCTGACAGAACAGAGATGACGTCAGTGCGAGTCCATGCGAGTCGCAAAGTCGTGTTATTTGTGACGTGACAAATCGTTATATCATAAAGAAGACGGCGTGCAGCCACACACTGTCACAATGAGCCGCTAGGTTCCCAGAGGGCGAGGAACGCAAAGAAAGCGAATTCTCCCTCGCGGCCGCGACCAGCTCGGCGCTTTTCCGCATTTTGTTCAAACAAAATATTGGCGGGAAGCCAATCGTTTACGTCGAGTTTACTACACCAGTGAGAACTTTCTTTCGCGATGTATTCTGTTGCGTCTTAAGAAAAAGCAGGACAAGCCCTTCCGACGAAGATCTCTGCGCAAAGAGAGGCTGGTTTCCTCTACTCCACTTGCCGCCTCCCTGCGTTTGCTCTCCTAAAGTAAACAATAGAGGGCTTTCTTAAAGCAGCATGGCCTCTTTTTTCTGAAACTGCAAAAGATTATGGTAGTTTTATTTTATGACAGGCACACATTTTTAAAAGAAATACAGAACCCGAAGGTACGTTGCGCGCTAACGGTGACGCACTTCGGTAGCCTACAATCGCTGACATGCACGAAATGAAAGTTTTGATGCAACGTGTGCTTCGAGGCACAAGCGCTCTCAAGACACTGCTCGAAGGCTGCTGCGTCGCGGTCGTGACAGGGAACTGCTTGCAGCAACCTCGCTTACTGATAAAGCCAATGCAGTTCTTACGCTTGGCATATATAACTAAAATAACAGCCTTAAAAGTCGAGACCTCACAATTTACCCGCCGATAATAGTAACGTTTTCGTAGATGGTACTCGAAAGTTTCGCGTTGCTGACGGAAACTCGTGTCATCACCTTGAACAGAGATTAAGCACGCGCCCGCAAAGTTCGCAATCCCCAGCTTAGGATCTACGAAAAAAAAAAGCCAACTAATGTTGCTTATAAATTGCAGCTGATCATGGGAGAAAGTTCGCCCCATAGGGTCACATCCCTTTCGATAGCAATGTACATTAGTGTGTGTGTTAAGAGGAAAAAAAAGCGTCAAGCAAAATGAGCTGAAATCCGAGATTGAGACAAGCGTTCCTTACCAGATAACGATTTGTTTGGTTGAAAAGAAATATTTATCAGTTTACTCAAAATCCGCTGAGCTTCTGTGGTTAACGTCGCCTAATAAGCCGATGATCATGGCTTACATAAATATATGACCCTGGAATGTCTCGCGGAGTAAATGTTGCTTCATTATGAGTCTTTCCAAATATCAACCAGGTCTAATAGTGCATCTCTAATAAACCCCATAAATTATTTCCGAGCTGCTTTGTACCCTTTTTAAACCAGCCATATTTTGAACCTTACTCTTGCGCATGTCCAAATAATTTTGCAATAATTATTTTCAAATCTCTAAATAGAAAAAAGACATAAATACTCAGCGACTTATTTCAAAGATAGCATATCAATACATCCAGTCTAGTCATTGACTGCTTAAAACACGCGCGTGGCGAGTCATGACAATCAAATTACCACATCAATGGCTGCAATGCCAATGAGATATTGACATTAGACGAGAAGAACGCCGAACAACGAATTCCGAGGCATGAAGCGAAAACTCTAATCAGTCACGTCCTGCGTTTAATTCTTAATTTTGCAGTTTCTACGGCGACCCACAACAATTAGAAGAACATAAAATGTGCTTGATGTACAACTTCGTCACTCCATATTTAGTCGGGCCAAGCGCATATGCGGTTTCCTCCTGTGTGACTACGGTCTCGAGTTTCCAATTATGGTGAACCCATACACTATCTGGATAGCTCCTATGCTCCTCCATTATGCGAGTACCAATGCGCGCTAGGGTTTCAGCTGAATTGAATTCCTGCGTGCCGAATGCACGGGGTGACCGGAGAAATTGCTCTAGGTATCCAACGTTGTCCTTATATTTCGTTTCAGAAATGCCCAATTAAACTATGCTCCACCTTATGAGCTACTTAAACGTTTCATCGAATACAGAGGCATTCTGTCTCCAGGTATGATTTATTTGCTAGAAAAGTGTTATTTTATATCACCATTCGCATTCCTTGTAAGGCCCTTAGGGAAGGTGAAAATGAGTTTGAGATGTACTATAGCGCCTCCTAGATAAATATCAATATTATTTGATTTAACGTGGAAAGGGTGATTCGCAGAAATATGTTTTTAGTTATAATATGTATTGACGATATAGAACAGGATTTCTGCAAGCGTTGTGGAAGGAACGGAGCGATTCTTTGTCAATGGAAACAGACACGCCTGCATAGATGCTTGAACGGACACACGAAAAAAATATGTCCGAAAAGATGCGCCTTTAGTGCGGTGCTCTTGATAATAATCTTTATTTTGATGTGTCCACGAACAACGCGTGGCCTAAATAGTGATACACCGTTCACAAAAAAGACAAAAGAGACAAACAATTTCAGACAACAAAAACAGGTCCAATAATTACATACAAAGCAGTCCATAGATGTCGACATTAATTCATGTCGCTAAACATGTATACAACACATTTATCAAGTTCTCTGAATTCCAGTTGCATTGTTTTAGTGCTGAGAAGTGATATAAACACAGAAGGTAAAAATTACTGAGAACAACTGAAGCGCAAGAGGGCGTGAAAACAAACAGTGCTCAACAAAAGTGGCGAAACGGCAGTTCCGTTTATAACCTTACGTGAAAACAATGAAACACATAAACGTATTCTATTACTAAAGTTCATAACCCCATTTTTTAACCAGCCCCTCATACTTGTGACGTGGGCTAAAACACCTGTCGTAGGTGCAACGATTGAAATGTGTTTGAATACATTCGGTACAACATGATGCAGTGGGAACGCCTCAATTCCAAAGAGTAGAAGCAGACTCCAGTTTTGTGCGCACAAGGTTCACAAAATACATGCACAAAGCAAGCAGGAAAAATATTGCCTCGTGGAACGTGACATCGCCCTAAGGTTTTTGAGAGAGCCGCTTCAGTTTGTTGAAACCTGAATAAAGTTCGAGGATAAATCGGCAAAAATGCTAAGATTGCGAATGACGGACACACGCGAGGCAATGATACCGCTACTTATTGTGTAAGTGGACGAAAGTGGATCCCACTTCCTAGTCAGCGACAATTTCTTTATATTTTTTTTTCAGTTTATTTAGCAAAAAAAGTTAGCACCACGTTGCCCTTGAAATTTGGTCAGTCCTGAAACTTCGCCAAACCTATTTTGTTTATGCCCGAAGCATACCTCTACGTTGTTTTGGGTAAGCGTAATTCAACTCTTCCTATTTATTGCAACAGAGTCCTTTCCAAAATCACTCAGTGTTTAGCGGGTATGAAAAAATGTACGTACTTGTTTAATATGCAATAAACATATGTATGAATACGAGTGAGAAAGGGCACATTTAAACAATCTCATGACAGCAAATATTATTACTTTCTAATTTTTCACACATGGCGAAAGATAAAGGGTCACCAAGATTTGCTTTCCTGGGGTCTCCTGGAGGCGATGAGAAAAGGCTCGCATATGTATACTGATGCACGAACATAATTTGTATGATATAAAAAATTATTCCTAAACAACTTTCAATAATTGGGACGCACGCCACCACTATCAAGCGTACAGAGAAGAACATTGTAAATAACTTTATCAAATGTTTTCGACATATCACAGTATATAACATCAACTTGTTCTCGAACGAACGAACTTGTACCTTACGAAATACTATGTTACTCGGGTTTTATTTAAGGGTGAAGTATCCGTAAGAACGTTTCCGTTATTATTTAAAAAGAAACAAAAAAAACTACGGAGCATTTTTAAACAGACGCCAGTATTCCCCTATGTAGTCACAAAGTAAAAAGGTGTAACAAGACAGGCGACAAAACTTCAGTACACACTTTTGAAGTAAAATTAGAAATTCCAACTGTGCTACCAGACAAATATGATTTCATAATACGAATGCTATCCTCCATCTTTGATTTCGTTAACGTGTATCATTGATAGGAAATTGGATGTGCTTAGGCACGTTGAGCTCGCGTCATGAACCGCTAAAGACAAAAAGCGCGACTTCATACGCTCTGCAAATATGTTGGCAATTTCACTTGGTGAAATTGGTGAGAGTAGATTATATAGACACAGAACTCTACCTTGTGGCAGGTTAGGTAAAACAGGGCCTGTTCCTCCCTCAAAGTCCTTCTGTCTTTTTACCAAAGGAGAAGGAACAACGAGGAGGAGGCTAGAAAGAAGGCGAGTCAAGTTAATTCCTCTCCAGCTTTCTTTTGCTAAAGTGAAACAAGTAAAGGGCTTTGCGCGAGGAGCTTGTACTACTATTTCTAACCTGCCACAGGGAATAGATAGAGTCAAATAATTCTTTGTCGCACAAAAATACGAATTCGAAAAGGCTACTTCCAGGTTGCAAGTTTGGTTGGCAAGAACACCTCCGGTTGTTCAGTCGAGAATTCATGTTCGATCATGTCGAAAGGGGAATGCTTCAGTGCTGGCGATATCCGTTCGTAACTGGCGCACCAGCGTAAAGTGCCGATGCGTGCAGACTCTTCAAAGAATTCGTTTGCACTTAGCGTCAGGCGCGAAGATGGCTAGTGGTCACCGCCCGTGATGTTGTGTAATCACCTCCACCCGCAACTAACCCTGAAACATCCCTCCAAGTAAATCGCGCGCTAAGTACACGTATTATGGTACACACTCCCCGAATCCTTCTCCCCAAGCAATTTTTAACATTCTCCTCCCAATTTGAGAATTCGGGTAAGCTCCCGGGCCGCTCCCTACGTGGCATTTGTATTTGTATTAATTCTTTTAGTGAGGTGTCAGGTACAATAGGTGAATAAAACACCTGGCAGTGCTCTCGTAAGCGATACAGGTGTCATCAAGGCAAAAACACACATAGAAGACTTGAATTAATAAGAATAAGTTCAACATAAAATTTAATTAATAAAAGAAAATTAATAAAAAAATGGAATTAATAAAATTATGTTTAAAATATACATGTTTGTCCACTTCTTGAAAGGATCCATATAAGCTCGTTTTTTTTCAAAACTAAAAAAAATTGAGGTTGTCGGTGTAGTAATTACGAGATTATAGGCGAGAGACTTTCTACGACGTAGTTCGTACATATTTTGTTCTATTGTGCTCTTGTATTGTTTTCTATTGTGTTCTACTGTCAACTTGTATAAATCGGCCATTATGGGGCATCCCAGGACTATCCATCAAAGAAGGGCGCCTGAAATCATCTGGAAGCAAAACACATGGTAGGACTATTTCGGAGCCCTGTCGCGGAAAAAGGAGATCTGACGTCTTATTCGCGCCAAGCTTCTTTCCGAGCGTGTTGTCAACAATCTTACCCACAGCGCCTCCCACAAATGCACCAGCTTATGTAATTTGTGATAGACGACAAAAATAATATTGTTTTAAATACGCAACCACCTTACCGAAATACCCAGTATAACTTTTCGCTATCTGGATTATGGAATTTGAAATCTATCTGGATTCTATCCGGATTTCTGGTTCTCAAAGATTATTCCTCTGTCTGCAATCTGGATTTTGGGTTTCCAGAAACCGTTTTCCAGTTTCATAATCCAGATAGTGAAAAGTTATACGGGGTTTCAGTGTAGGGCGGTTCATTAGTTATACATTTTATTGTGAGGTAGCTATGTCTAGTTTGCATTATTGCTAGACTTTTGTGCGTTCGAGGATATTCCTGGACGACACTTAACTCTCCGCATGCAAATGCAAAGCAAAATTGAAGTAAGCGATGCAGCCCGCATGCTTTTTAAATATTTTAGGAACTGCAATTGACAAAGGAAGCTCACAGAACATAATCTGACCGCAAAAACACAATAAAAAGCGAAAGGTTTTGGTGTGCCGTCCCGTGAACGCGAACTTTGAAATACCAACTTCCTCCCTCAAACGAGGCGCCACTTGCAATCGTCATGACATAGTACGGAAAGTGCCGTCAATAGGACAGTTTAAATTCTAATTTCTTAATTTGGAAGCAACCACGGATAAGTAGGATCCTTCGATTTCAGGTTTTATATTCTTCAAATATTTTAGGGGTAAAAATGGGGTGGATTGTTTAACGCTGGTAATTGGTGTGAAATCACAGTTTTCAAGAAATTATTTTAAAATTCGGGTTGCAATGTACTATTCAGAAAGATACATGTAATTAACAATAAAACGCGTTGACATGTTTAAATTTATATATACTTCTTACAAGTAACTTATGAAAGTATTTAAGGTAGCCATTAAAATATGATATAAGATCTCACTTGGGCTTTTAGATTTTTTATAATCCGTGTTGAATACGTAATCTTCTGCATGCGCAGCATTTCTGTCTGTGTCCTAGGCCTGTCTGGCACTTGGACATTTCTAAACAGAGGGAACGTTCTTTGAACATCACAGCTTACGCGTAGAATTGCAATACAAAACAATATCAATTCCGTTAGACAGGAACAAAATATCGGCTGTTCCTTTCCAAACAAACATTTTAGTGCAGTTTTTTATACCTTTTTTTTGCGCTGATTAAAACGGAAAGATACTCCACAATAGAAAGAAAAGCGAACTTTTAGTCTCCATTGGTGTGACTGCAGTTCGCTGGATCCAAAATAATCTAGGTTCGCGTCGAAGGCAGGAGTTAAAAACATTTTCGCAGCAGTGTAATTTAGAGAATGGTGAAATTCTATTTCCGAATTCGGGAGAAAATCGGGTTTTACTCAATTTTCAAGAAAAACGTTCGGGATGCAAATATTTTGAAATATCGCGTTTTACCCGAAAACGAAGGACCCGACCCTATAGGTGTGGCACCAGAAACTAGGCTCAATTGATTTGCCTGTACCAGCCTCCATCGGTGCAAAAATGAGTAGCGCGGTGCAGAAGAAGTGCAGGGTAGGGTGCTTGCGGTCGCGTTTTGAGATAGGCTGCACTCGTAAATCGATTACGACGGTGTGCACCAAGTGCAGCATGCGCAGCAGGTGCATGTAAATCGAGCGTAGCAAATGTTGTTTGTGACCGTTGTAACTATATTGGTACAAACTATTGCGGGTTCAGTAAAATTGATAACTGAAGTTAGCTTGGTGCTAAGGAAGTACAGAGCGCGACACTGTTAGCGCGAACAACGATTGCCACTTTTTCCAATGTTTCTTTTGAAACAAGGGATGTCATCCAAGTTCTTATTGCTACGGAAAGAGCTCATTTGAGTTCTATAATGTAAGCGATAAAATTTCGTGCTCGCTAATACTATTTAGAAGTAAAATGCGAAAATGCGCCGATGTCGTGTTTGCGCTAACAGTGTCGCGATGTGTAGCATATACAATACAGCGCTCTTGATTGACAAAAGAGGTTTCTTCAGAGATAGTGCTTTTGTCATTGTGTGAAAAGGAAATAATAAAAAGAAAAGAAGAGCAATATCCGAAAACTATTGGGCGTGAGAGAGGCTTTTTTTTTTTTTGGAACGAGAGGGTTTGATTTTGGCTCCGTCCCGAAGCGAGTACACCGGTGGCTGACATCGCCCCAGCGCTCGGCAAGCTCCCGTATTGTCCCCGAATACTATCCCGGTAAAGTTCATCTGGACAAGACCAGTCGACGGACAAGATTCAAAAGGAAAGTCTTCCATTCAAAGGAAAGTCGGCCAAGCTGTAATTGAGAATTTTAATTCGTTTCCGTTGTCCTTGAACCTTCCGTTTAACGTTTTTTCCTTCTTTTCGTTGTTGTAAATAGATATTGTTTTGATTTGTTTTAATCTTTTGTGTCACCTTCCCTAACTTTGTGCGCAATCCCGGTCGAATGTGGGAGTGTTGTTACTTGAACATGTCGTTGACATAGTTTTCTATAGCTGCGTCTCATGCGGCTCAAGCCGGACTCGAAGCAAACAAAGATAAAACTTCAATAAAAAAATAATTTGCGATTAAAACAAAACAAAAAAACGTTTCGCAGCTGACGCTTTTTTAAAGAATATTCACTGAGAGAGGACGGTTGGGATTGTATACAATGGCAAACACCGAGTTAACTTCTGAATAAAAATGTTGTCAGCGACATTTTCCTTTAGAGTCTTCTAATGCAGAAAATGCCTCTAAGAAAATTGGTACGAGAATTGGTGTGTCACGCGACGTATATTTTGCCGCTAAATTTAGCGAGGAAACTGATTGGTTTTGGTTATATAGGTCGCCTGACGTCAGGTCGCGTGACGTCGATTTCCCCGCCAAATTTAGCTGGAAAACTGGATTCGTGTCTAGGACACAAGATGTGAATTTTCCCGCCAAATTTAGCGTGTAACTGAATTGGTGTGTACATCAAGTGACGCCAATTTTCGACTAAACTTAGTGGCTAATGTAAATTGGCTATTTCGCCACAAGACGTAAATTTTGCAGCTAAATTTAGCGGGGAAACTGAGTTAATCTATAGGTCACGTGCCGTCAATTTCCCCAAAGACGCCACTTTTCCCGCCAAATTTAGCGGGGAAGTTGAATTGGTGCATAGGTCTCACGATATCAAATTCCCCGCTAAATTTAGCTGGAGAATGCACGAACAGGCGAACGGACGGAAAAATAATTTGGCGTTTGGGGTTAGCGTCAAAAACATTTCATGTTTTAAAACCAGGGCGTGGTGAGTCTCAATTCTCTTATTATCGCCTGACAGCCTAGAGGAACGCGGCATTGCCCGATAAGAAATCCTACGAGCGAATCGCGAAGAGGCGCGAACACAATAAGCTAACGCTGTGTTTCTTAAGATATCGGTGACTATAGTGGTACAGCCGGTATCTTATAATCGCTTCAAGTTCTCTTCCATTCGTTACGCAAGGATTCCTCGTTGAATATTCATATTCAGTTCCTTGAGAGATCCTTCGTTTAATGTATAGTAATACAAAGTGCCACAATAAACGAATGTCAACTTGTGTGTTAGTTTATTGCATAGGTATTTTAAAATAGCAAAGTACGAAAATATTTATGAACTTGTATAGGCCGGCGCAACGCTCTCATTACAGCAAGAGCATTAAAAGAGTATGTTGCAGTCCTTAGTTGCTAACTGGAAGTGAAAATCTTGCAGAAATTTAATGCGATTGCTTTTTAGTTAGCCTAATAGGTTTTGCATCATGTAGAGAGTTTCTGCGAAAGTTTTTTCACAAATGCATAACATTTTCATATTGCGACCGTTCAGAGATTCGTTTCGTACATGCCATAATAACAGCACCAAAAGCTGTATGTTCACGGAGATAGCTGCGAGATTGCCGCCTTCATTAGTTATATATAGAACGGCTTTCAAAGCTACCGCGGAAAATACTACCAGGTTACCCACGCGCATAACGAACTATAGGAAGCATTAAAATTAACCTGATGTAAACTGAGCACTACTCTTTCAATTTTCATCCTTAAGTTCACAATAATTGAAAGCACGAGCTTATGTTGCAGATGTTAAAGGTGGTCTTAATAATTACTTTCCAAAATATATTTTTTTCAAATAAATACGTAGGGGTCTGCAAGATTATAAATTCGATGAACGTATGTTCATGGTGTAACGCAGTAAAGCTCTATATCGCATATCCGAAACAAAACCATACTGGGTTACACTATACAAACAGACGTTCGTCCAGTTCATAATCTTACAGACGCCCATGCATATTTACAAAACCAGACTCACTTAGAAGAGCGCATATCTTTTTGCTAAATATGTCTGATTTTGGTAACTTCCGGACTTATTTAACTTTTCACACCACGCTTTAGTGCAAAATTCAAAGGAAGTTGAAGGACATTTCGTTTGTAAGAGACATGTTTCTGGCGCATGCGGATATCTGGTCTGGTGATGTCATCCCATTTTCCGACTTTTTATAAGCCTCATTTGCTAGCTCGTAATTTATAATTGTTTTTTTTCTTAAAAATCAAATCAAATAATTGATCGTTTATCAAACGGCACTACTACGTCTATATTATTTTTTTCAGTATAGCCATGAACAACATTACACAGGTAATGATAAGCCCTGAAAAAAAATGTGTTACTTAAAATAGTTTTTTTATTTTTTATTTAGGGTTTAACTTATGACGGTTGGCAACCACCAAAGGCGGCTGCCAACCGCCATTTGCTTGCTGATTTACTCGAGATAAATTCCCATCAGGGGCGGAACAAATGAAGCTCTACATTGTCTGTCACTTTCTCTTGGCGTGTTTTGTATTGTTCCTGGTACGGCCCGTTCTTTTCGCGTCGATGCTTGCTCTCGGAGAGCTCTCGTTAGACGGCCGTCCGCTGGGTATTGATGAGCTTTGATGAGGCTCCATTTTTCGCGGTTCCCTAGAATAGCGGAGCATAAGCTTCTGAAGGGGCGAATATGAGGAGTCGAAGTTGCTTGAGTCATTTACTCTTTACGGATTAACACTCTCCCTGGAGTATTTTAAAGGTAATAAATTTAAAGTTTTCCAGCTGGATAATGTACAAAGCTATAAAAAAGAGAAACACATTTATGGCCCCTGAGTGAATGTGGGACATGCTCGTGCTGTTGAGGTTTCTTTTTTAACAATTGTTTTGCATCACAGTTTTTGTTTGTGTGTGTTTTTTTTTCAAATTTTAGACAGTGCAGATTTGCCTTGGAGGTGAAGCAAAAGGCGAAAGATATGTCGCCTGACTGGGCCCCTAGCACTAGACTACACTTACAACACGAACAAAACTACAACAGAGCAACTGAAATACACAGCGAAAACTTCAAATACACTTGTATATACTCGTACAATAAATTCAATGCAGCGAAAAAAAATCTGAAATAAATGCCATTAAAACCATTAACCCCTATTAAAAGCCATTAAACATACTTTAGAAAGAACATCTTCGATTGTTTTTCGAAGGTCTGCGGAGATGAAGTATGTCCCAATTTATCAATTAAGTGAGGGTAAATATTCAGGTGGTTTGGAATTTGACAATTTAATAGTTGTCTGCCATAATTATACCTGGTTCTATTTTTTACGAAATGTCTGTATATACAATTGTAGTGTTTATCAGAGCTTGCATATGTAGACAGCTTATTAGCGTTCGGCTTTCAGTGCCCCCAAACATACTTCAAACTCTCTCTGATTATATGCGGCTTCAATATTCAGCATAAAATCTTATTCAAAGTAGGAAGAAACGTGATCTAAGCTCGATAAGTTTTGAAAAAACCGCTAGCCTTTCTTTGTTTGTGAATTAGGTACACACTTCAGTACACACTTCTAATATTAAATGTAGGTGTAGCGCCCCAGACATGAGATACTACGCGACATGTAGTCGCGAGTGAAAAGTAATGAAATAAAGCTGACGTTTTAGCCTAATTGGAAGTAAATTTGAAATCTATTCAGCATGCCTACAGATTGTGCGATACTTCGTTTCACACGGCTTACACGGAATGTCCAACCACGATCTTCATAAAACTGTGCGTCTCAAAAAGCTAGTAAGTTTAGTGGGTCTATTATTAGAGGAGGAAGCAATACATTTTTTTGTATTACTTAGAAGGTTATTGGTATCAGGCCACTTGTATATATTTTTAGCCATTCATTTATAACAGAAATAAGAGATGATAGGTTTCTGGATTAAAAACAAAAATCCTGTCAACCGCGTATAGGACAATGCCTGGAGTTTTAGGAATGGGAACAATATCATTAATATATAGAGGAAACAATACAGGTCCCAATATGGATCCTTCTGAAACACCTTATGTTAATTATTCAGTGTGAGGGGCTTTATTACTAATTCCTACAAACTGTGTCTAATTTGTCAGGAAGGTTCGGGAAAATTCGAGCGTAGTTACTATTATTCCGTAATGTTGCAACTTATTGAAATGTTTGTCGCGTTTAATAGAGTCCAAGGATTTGTTGAAATTCAAAAAGATGCCTATAGCATACGGTTGGTTCTCTACATCACTGATACTTTTATCTATTATGTCAAGTAAAGCAGAATCAGTTGATTTCCCTTTCTGAAACCATTATTGGTTTGCAGAAATTAATTGATGTTGATGAAGATTATTAGCTATTGTCGAATTAATAACTTTCTTTAATATTATGAAAAAAGTTGAAGTAATGACATAGGTCTATAGTTACTGATATTATCAACCGTACCACCCTTACGCAAAAAAAAATCATTCCGGCCGTTTTTATTCTTTTTTTCAGAAAAGATTTTTCTAGATTTATTCTAGATTATAAAATGGCACGCTATATGTTACAAATAAGATATGAGCCCGTCTTACTTGGTGCCTCCTTTATATCATCAACTTTACACAGAAAAATATTTTGGATGACCGCTTATTATGCTTACAATTTCTGTGGGAGTGGTTGGGTAAAGAAATATAGAAAGGGAGAAATCGTGCCCTATATACTTCTTAAAATCATAGGGCGTCACACCGGAAACTCCAAAGGGTAAAAATTGTGGATTAAATTCATTAGCGAGAGCTTTATCATTTAACTTTTTTACCTCTTTTTATTTCATCTGGTACACTGCTTACTGTTCTATGTAGTAGTAATTTAAAATATGTCAAGTTTTTTTAGAGTCAAGATAAGCGTCTGCAAATTTCTCAGTGTAGTAGCGAAAGCGTAAGTTCTTAAGATCACTACCTAATTTTACCTAATTTATTTTTAACTTTGTTGTACTCCTTTGAAATAGATATACATCTACATAACATGAAATGACTGAAGAGTTCGTTCAGTGATTTGAGTATTTCTATTATGTCACGAGTTATCCCCGGCTTTCTTTTTCTTTTTGTTTGCCCTTTTCATTCTTACTCTTGAAATGGGCAATCAAACAGTTCAATTACTTTATTTAAGAAGATGTATAAAACAGCGGGATTTGCTGATAATGCAATAATGCAAAGGTTCATGCGAGCTGAACAAGAATGACGTTAATAATCCCTGGAGAAGGAGAACAAGTGCACAAAGGACAAATACAAGTCTCCAAACACAGCTAGATGAGTAGAGCGCGACCGAAAATATCCGGCTGGTCCTGGTATTGAACCAGGGACCTCTCTATTTCCAATGAAGCGCCCTATCAACTGAGCTAACCAGGAGTTAGACGTCAGTAGAGCGAACAGATTTTATCAGCTGCCACCAGTCTAACACCAACAAGGGTGAACGGCCTTCATTTTAAAGTTATCAAGATAATGCAATTAATGCAAAGGTGCAAGCGAGCTAAAATCCAATACATAAAATTAATGTTCTAAACAAGACAAGTAACTATTGATGTTATCTTTGTTTCTTATGATGAACACGTTCAAAAAAATAAAAGAGCCTTGTTGTTTTATTGCTAGAGATCTGATACCGCGAAATAAAGCAGCATCATTATAACGACAATAACGCTTCAAGACCATCATTCAAAAAAAGAGTCGCTTTTGCGAACTATGCAGGACGCTCATACATTTTTTTCGAGATCGCTGTCGTCACAGATCCGAATGTCGTTATCGCCTAAAACTTTCAGCACAAATACATGTCCATTTTCTGCCACACAAACCGATACCTCTTTTTATTAACTTTTCGTTCGCACCAGCCACTAGAGAGTTTTGTTTATGGGAGTCAAATGGTTGAAAAAACGCAGAATCGGTTCTTTGATCCTTAGGCGAGAGCGATTGTGAATCAACTTTTTCCTCGTGTAGATGTGATGAAAACTGGATAACCCCCACAGTTTCTTTGCCATTGCGCTGTGGTAACCGGTAAAGTGCATTGAATTTCGAGTTCGCCAGTTCCAGGAGCCCAAGTTTGCTTGCCAAAATGTCTGTTTTCTTTTCAAGATGGTTTTTATTTCTTTTTTGTGCAATACCATAATCCTCAATGCTCTGACGGCGGCTATACTTTTCCAGCTCGCTAAGCTGGTGTTTCACTTGCTTAGTACTCGGAGTTGTACTCGACTCCAAACATTCGTCTTTTTTTATAGGGCCTGCATCACGATCATATGGTGGGCTAGTTGGTTGATCATCATGTTGAATTAACAGCGCAAATACGAGAAGGAAGGATAGACGAGGGAGACAGGATAGAGCGCTGACTTACAACTGTCGTTTAATGAAACAGAAAAAGAGTAAAAGAACCTAAGAATCCTTTTAAAACATGCATAATGATCGCCATCTCAACATGCAAGGCAAGAATCTATTCTGTCGCTATCAGATACGGTGCAGTTCCAAAGGACCTACAAGGTGTGTTGGGCTCAGCAAGACCATCCCAACATCATGCTAGGAGGACCTGCAAGATCGTCCGCGCTGAGCTGTGGAGGCAAGTATACGGTATTATCGAACATGCCTCTGGATTCTTGCTGGCGGTGGGGATCACGCCGGTGGCCAAGGGTGACGACACAGGTCCTTCCTGGATGCAGCAAGTAGGCCGACGGAGTTCTTGTGGTTATCTTATGTACCACACATAAAAGGCCTTCAAGTACAAAACACCAAGCGCAAAGGAGAAAGAGTGACCTTGTCGGAAGATGCTATTCTACCCGTAGAATTAAGTAAGATACTTAAAAAAGGACCAACATTTTGCACAGCTCCAAAACGCCAGGGAGTGCAGCTGTTGTCTAACATCCATGACATAGCTAATAATGCTTACGAAAGTGAAAGAACCCGATGTATCGAGGACAATGTAGACGTGCTGTTACGATCCGTCCCAGATAGTAGTCAAGGGAAGATGAACATGTCTCGTTTAGTTGAATACTTCATCGCAAACAACTTAAACCTGGTGACGTCTGATAAGGAAGAGGGCTATGTGGTAATATTGAGGACAAACTATCTGGAAAAGGCCAGGAGTGGCCATAAACAAGAACTTCAATAACCTAGAGGTCAAAACCGAAAACGTGAAGGCCATGGCGTTCCAACTCAGTACCAGGCTTGAGTTGCTGCAAATGAAGAAGCTGATATCGACTACCAAAAAGATCATTTAGACATGTTCTTCGCAGCCAAAACCCACAAGGACAGTTGTCAATTTTGGGTCGTGGTACCTGAAAAGGGATCATGGCAAGTGGTGATGTCACGCTTCTTACTGCGTCACCTTGCTAACTTCGCACTGGATGATCCATTCCTGATACCAAACTCCGAGGAGGTTATACAGTACCTTCAGCAGGATACATCGACAGTCGGGTACGGATTTTCGCTTGATGTGGAAGACCAGTTTTATTCCATCCCACATGCAAAATTATTTGCAGCTGTCAAAGAGTGTAGTGAGGAAAAGGGAACTACGTCCTTTCAAAACGAATGTGGAATTTCGGAAGAATCGTTTCTACAACTTTGGCAATTCTACCTTTTTGCCACAGTCGTTGTGTTTGAAGGCAAGGCTCACTTGCAAAAGAAAGAAATTTGTATGGGGTCATGCGTGGCTCCAGTCCTCTGCGATATTTTTCTCTCGCAGTCTGATCGGACAATAGCCAATGCACTGCCCACCGGCCAAGTCTCCCGTACTTTTAGGTGAGTGGACGACTACCTGGATCACCTTACACAACGTACGGCAGACAATGACGTACGAATTTGGACACCATACAATCCACCTTCTTGGAAAAAGGACAAGAGCTCAAATTCACACATGAATCACCGGTGAATACCGTCCTTCAATTTTTAATCTACGACTGTCGTTCTTTGAACATCATACTTGTTGGAAGTACGCCCCAAGATCCAAGAAAGGCCTCCTGCAATATGATTCGGCCCATTCGAAGATTATTAAGAAAGGAATTGTAAAAAAAAAAAAACTCCCTAAATGCGGCGCTAACGAAATCCTGTGTACTATCGGGGAAAAATGAAATGCGAACAGAGGAGCGCGTGGCTTGCCGTATAGGCTGCGCCACCTGGAAGTGAGCCTAGGGGCGAGGGTGCGTGGCCTACTCCGATGTGTTCACGCCCTTCGCTCGGCGCTCCCGAAGCTTCGGCAGTGCGCCTCTCAGTGCGCTGAAAGCTATCACCGCTATCTTTGCTGGCTCAGCGCGTGTGATGCGAAGAAGCTCGGCCCACGCGCCGAGCAGACAAAGATAGCGGTGACAGCTTTCAGCGCACTGAGTGGTGCACTGCCGAAGCTGGAAGTGCCGAGCGAAGGGCGTGAACACATCGGAGTAGGCCACTCGCCCCTAAGCTCACTTCCAGGTGGCGCAGCCGGTACGGCAAGCCACGCGCCTCTGTTCGCATTTCATTTTTCCCCGATAGTACATTCAGCGGGGAGAGCTTTCATGATCAAGTGCAGCGTCTTCAGGATTCTGGTTACCCAAGATCCATCTTGTATGACGTCGCCGAGTTCATTATCACCTCACGGAGACGACAAAACATAAAAAGGGACACAAATATCCGACCGGCTGTGCTTCCATACAATCACCACATTTCCCACAACTTTAAGAAGATTGCATCGAAGTTTCACGTCAAGGTCGTGTTATCTGCACCGGACAAACTAAAACAGTTGTGTCCGGAAATTAACAACAAGCAGCAGCAACAGGGCAAGTGTGGAGTTCAACATCAACAAAAATACGTCGATTGCCTATGTGCAGTCGTATACGAAATACCGTTTTCTTGTGGGAAAGTGTATGTAGGACAGACAGGAAAGGTGTGTCAACGATCGTCTAAGAGAACATGCCCTTTCACAAAAGTTGTCGCCAGCAGGCCACTCTGCCATACAAGTCAGGGACTGCCAGTGCTCCGCCTCGTTCCGGAAAATAAAAATCCTGAAACGTTTCGGGGAACGACGAACTCGCGAGCTCTACGAGACTCATGTTATTCTGTCCAGGTGGGATGTCTGCGTAAGCGCGCCGTCTGTGGCCTTGCCACCAAAATACCTTTATCTTTCTTTTTTCTATCGGAGTTCCTGTGCACGTCTCCCCAGGACATAATCGTTTTCTAAAAGTATTCTAAGCGCGCAGCTTAAAGCTTATTATCCTTAGCAATTCATTTTTAGGCGGTGTATGGGAGTACCACAGCTATAGCATATGTTTTCGTGGGTTTTCATTATGCATGTTTTAAAAGCATTCTTAGGTTCTTTTTCCTCTTTCTCTTTTTCATTAAACGTCAGCTGTTAGTCAGCGCTTTATCTTGTCTCCCTCGTCTATCCTTCCTTTTCGTATTTGCGCTGTTAATTCCACATTTTAAAGGGCCCTTTAAAAAAATATTTAACAGTCTGGCTGAGACACGCTTGTCAAAAGATCAATTTGACTCGAAAATGTTCTTAGAGCAGTAATGACAGCGAGAAATTTATTTGAAATTCTGCGCTCAAAGTCCATGACATCACGGAATGGCCATTCACTCAACGAGATGGGCATTCGCTCTTTCCACTTCAACGTGAAGGCGAAGCCGATCCACCTCTCGTCCACGCGCCCGAAATGCCGATAGAGAATACAAGTGGAAAGGAGGTGACTACCGCGTAAATCGCGTCTCGCGCCGTCAATATCGCTCTGAAAAAAAAATAGCGTATTTTTTTGTTCACACGCGTGCTTTAACTAAGCTGTTAAAAAAAATTTTTTTAGGTGTTATTTAAGGAGTGTCAAAAGGTGCATCTTTGTGTTACGTCATTTGTATGTGTATCATAAAGTTACTCAGTTTTATTTAGTTGCATTAGCTTGAAATCATAAATTTGGTTAGCCTTGAGTATACCGTGTTTTCTAAAAGGTGGGTCAGTTGGAGGGTCTTGTATATTTCCCGTGTAACTTTCAAATATCCGGAAGATTTTCCTCTGTCATTTTAGAATCTAATTGTAGTTCGCGAGCGTTATTCTACCCCTTACTAAAATACAGTAGCATAACTTTGAGTAAAAAGTAGTAATATATTTGTTCTTTTTAACCAGGCAGGGATTATGTTGCTTATTTTATAAAAAACATCCAACTGCCTGAGAAAGCTCGGCAGTTAACTTATTTACATATGCATTCCAGCTAATCTCCTGGTTAAATCAAATTCCTAAATGTTTTTGTTCGGAAACTTGCTCTATAATTGTGTTTTCAAAATTTAGAGTCATTGAAGTATTATCCTGTTTGTTTATTGTATAAATGTATATAATTGTTTGTTTGTTTTTAATTTTGTTGCAGTTTATTTATATGGAGCTACAACTGCTAGGTCAGCGAGATAGCTATTTGCCATTGACTCTAGGGAGGCTTTGGAAGCAGAGCGGAAAAATGCGTTTGTATCATTTGCATAAATAATGAGCCCATGGAATCTAGGAATAGCAGTGATGTCATCTTTATAAAGGACAAACAACAAGGGGTCTAGGATATAACCCTTGGGGAATCCATATTTTACATCCACCGTGGTTGACACATCCCAGGTAGCACCGAGTTCTGGGCCAAAACTTGGCTTTTGTCTGGGAGTTTAGGGCACTGAAAAGCCCGAAGAAGCCAAAGTAGAGCCAAACCTGGCCTCCCTTGGCAACAGTCTGGGTATTTTGGCCCTAATTTGCCAAACAAGTGCCAAATTTAGGCTTCACTGCCTGGTAGTTTGGCTGTCATTTGGCATCTTTGCGCCTAAATTGCCTAACAAACGCCAGAGTTAGGCTTACTGCCCGGTAGTTCGGCAGATATGTGGCATTTTTGGGCCAAAATCGCCAAACTTATGCCAAAGTCAGGCTTCACTTTTTGATAGTTCGGCTGTCATCTGGCACCTTCGGGCCAAAATTGCCACAGATGTGCCAGAGTTAGGCTTACTACCTTGTAGTTCGGTTGACATCTGGCATATTTGGGCCCAAGTCGCCAAACTAGTGCCAAAGTTAGGCTTCGGTTCCCGATAGTTCGGCTGTCGTCTGGCAGCTACGGGCCAAAGTCGCCAAACAAGTGCCAAAGTTAGGCTTCGCTTCCCGATAGTTCGGCTGTCATCTCGCTGCTACGGGCCAAAGTTGCCAAACAAGTGCCAGAACTAGGCTTAGTGCCTTGGAGTTCGGCTGATGAGGTATTTGATGTACGGGTGCGCGGGTGGTCTTCATCTTAATTAAAGAGAAATCAAGTTTTATTCCGCTGGCCACTTTATCTTATTTTGGGTGTCTCTTGATTTCTCCAGTCCAAAGGTGGGCTGAATGTTTTGGCGCGGCTGGACCAGGCTTTGCAAACGCAAATTGTGCCGGATGTTGTACTCGCGCGTAGGTACACACGAAAATATCGGGACGGGCCATGAGACTGGTTCGACATTAAGGCGCGTTCACACCGGCGATGCGATCTAGTCGCGCGATAACTTTCATTGCAAAAGCGACCATCGCGGGCAAAAAGCGACGCGATTTGAGCAGTCGCTTTCTGACCCGACTTTTTGCGATGCGATCTAGTCGGGGAGAGGCTGAGCCAATCAACGGCGTTCGGAGCGCGAGTTTTTGAGAAGCGACTCGCCAACGAAGGCGTTGGACTCGCTCATCGCACACGCCAGAGTGACCATCCAATTATTTTTTTTGCGATGCGATTTAATTGCATCGCGCGACTGCTTACGTTTTCGGTGTGAATGCGCCTTTACAGAAAGTGCTGAGATCGAGCTAGCGCTGCGAGAGACTGATGTGCGCATGTCTCCTCAACAGATATCATTATTAGGCGGCGCATTGCAAAAGTGAGCGTGGCTCTGTGCGTGTCTTGCATTGTGACTGTGCACTGTCAAATCCTAGCGATAACAAAGAGCGGAAACGACCGGGGCTCCGTGGCGCCGCTCCCGCATTACACTTGGGGAATTAAAATGAAATCCCGGAACTTGTACTATTTGAGCGTGTTGGTACTTTTCAAACATTTAGAAAGTGGAGACACATAAGGGGCGATACATACAAGACAATCTTTCAACCTCAACAACATTTCTTTTCGGCTTCAAGCTCAAAGCCCGCCCGCTCCGTGGGAGTACAGGAGAGGAAAATCTTGGGGGAAGGAGAGGAAGCGGGGCCAGGTACAATGCGCAAACGGGGCAATGCCTCAACGACCGACTCCGAGAACATCAAATGGACGCCGAAAGAGCTGCTTCGGATTCTCAGCACCCGATCGTCATTCACGGGAGAAAATATCCCGGCTGCGCCCCTAATTTTGCCGGCGCGACAGCCATGGGAGGCCACTGCGAGCGAGTCGGGAGAGAAATAATTGAGGCCTATCGGATGGCGACAAGCCCGCAAAACATAAGCACCCCTTCTATTTCGCTCTCAAGAAAGGAGATTATCTTTCTGAGGCCCACAATGGAAGCCGAACGCTGACAGACTAGGCAAGGCGACAAGGTCACCAACAGAAGCGGCCTTTCCTTTCATTCCGTTTTATTTCATTCCAGAGAAGGGCTGGGATTCCCCCGTCCCTTATTTCCCTACTGTTGAATTGGTCGGCATACACTCCCTCCCCTGTAGCTTTGACTGGACAGCAGGTTTTTGTTTTTATAAGTTGTTTTCGTTTTTTTCTTTTACTCTAAAGCGTCGAGAATGCAGAGGGAGCTTAGCTGCTTTGTTGCTGCCCCTTTGACCTCGCCTTTTGCAAATCCTCCCCGCCTGCTTTTGTGTCTTGGTGTGGCTGTCAGCGAGCGCGACAGCCGCTTTAAGCAAATCAAAAGGGTGGAGTGAAACGCGTGACCTCTCTACGTAGGACGCGTAGGACAAAAACGTTTGGACGAAAATTTGTCACGTGAATCTCTCTGTCACGCTGATGGGATCTCTGGGGCTGTCGTTTTCGCCGTTTGCCTAGTTATAGAAACAGGTGGGTCACGTAGGTCCGGTTTTCGAAATGCGCTCTTCAGTGTTCTGTTGCTTCCGTGCGTTGCAGACGGGGCCGTGTTTTTTCGTCGTAAACGGCCGGAATACGTCCATGCCAATTTTTCGGTAACAGCCATTTCTTTCACCAAAGTTCGTGGAATTCTTGTGATGTGTTTGCTGGACACGCTTCGACAAAAACTGCTCTTCGCCGACGACGAGACATCAGTTGAATGTGCGCAACCTTCTTTCTGGAGAGTGTTTGTGGGGTGCCTGAGTTGGATTATGCATCTATCAAGGATTACATGATATCGCTCTTTTATTAGTAAGTACACTGCAAGCATGCTTCTGATAGTAGTCCTGCTTTCCTCTCAATCTCTGCGGTTTTTTGAGTGATGAGTTTTGCTTGGCATGAGGGCAGTGTTAATTCTATTTTATAATTTGCTTTTCGTTTTACAGAGAAGTGTGACCTTTGTGAATATGTCGACAATACACTGTGTGTAATGATAGTGGTTTAATAAACTTCTGGTAGCGATCGAAACAATTTTGTTTGTCCGTATATGTGATTGGATATGCAACAAATGTTATGAAACGTACACATACTTGCACGACGTTCGGCACTACTTCGGCACTCCTGTGGCAGACCAGAGAAAAGCCAAACTTTGGCACGTCCCAAATAGCAAAATTAGGCGTTGCTCTGGCAGTTATGGCTGAAGTATGGCACCAACTTTGGCGCTCCTCTGGCGGACCAGAGAAACGCCAAACCTTGGCATGCCCCGAATTCTCAGATTAGGATTTACTATGGCAGTTATGGCTGAAGTATGGCACCAACTTTGGCGCTCCTCTGGCAGGCCATAGCAACACCAAACTTTGGCATCTCTGAAATACCCGAATTAGGCGTTGCTCTGGCAGTTATGGCTCAAGTATGGCACTACTTCGGCACTCCTGTGGCAGACCAGAGAAAAGCCAAACTTTGGCATCTTTAAAATACCCAAATTATGCGTTGCTCTGGCAGTTATGGCTCTAGTATGGCACTACTTCGGCACTCCAGTGGTGGACCAGAGAAAAGCCAAACTTTGGCACGTCCCAAATACCGAAATTAGGCGTTGCTCTGGCAGTTATGGCTGAAGTATGGCACCAACTTTGGCACTCCTCTGGCGGACAAGAGAAACGCCAAACCTTGGCATGCCCCGAATTCCCAGATTAGGATTTACTATGGCAGTTATGGCTCAAGTATGGCACCAGCTTTGGCGCTCCTCTGGCGGACCAGAGAAACGCCAGACCTTGGCATGCCCCGAATTCCCAGATTAGGATTTACTATGGCAGTTAGGGCTCAAGTATGGCACCAACTTTGGCACTCCTCTGGCGTACCAGAGAAGAGCCAAACTTTGGCATGCCCTAGGATCGCCCAACTAAGGCTATAGTTAGGCACCGTACTTTGGCACTGATGATTGCCATGGTGCAAAAACCTAACTGCGCCAAAGTTGGGCCCTTATGTTTGCCAGACCTTTGCCCAAGTTGGGCATTCCTCTGGCGTGCTACCTGGGATAGTTGTTAATTATGGCAAATTTACGGTGATTCCTTAGGTAATGTTTTATTGAAACAAAGCTACTCCAGATATTCCGTACAGTTGAAGTTTAGCAAAATGTAATGTTGATTTCTGTCAATTTTTTTGGACTCCTAGAAAAGCTTTTAGTGTGTATAATTTATTTTTCATGTTGAATATTATTTTATTTTGTTTTTCGTCTCAACAAGTGCCTGCTCTGATAATTTGCCCTTTTGAAGGCCACACTAAGATTTATTTATGACATCATGCTTTATAAAAAACTTATATATAGTTGACTTTGTTTAGCTCCCTCAGATATTTTCAAAACTATTGGTAAGAATGATATAGGTTTATAATTTTGTAGATATGGTTTCCCTCCTTTAAAGACCGGGCTAACTTAAAGTAACTTTAAGCAAGTCTGGAAATATGCCCGATTCTAGGGTACAATTTAAGATGTGGGATAAGATATTACTTATATCTTGAGACACATATTTAATGGGAACGGATTTTATCCATCTGCGAAAGGGGCTACATTATTTTATCTTATTTATAAGACATTCTACTTCTTGTGGGGTGGTTAGCGATAGCAATTTTGAATTGGCTAAGGAATGCGTGGTTATCATGCCGCCATGTAAGGGCTGATCTTCGGAATCTAAGGGTGTATCAACATTTACGAAATACGAGTTCATCGAATTACATAATTCTATACCGCTTATGTGATTGCCATCAGTAATCACGTTTTTTGTATCCAGGTAATGACTATGCTTATTTGTAATTGTGTTTACGGCTTTCCATACCTTTACGGGGTCTTTTTGAACGTGATGAAACAGGCGTCTGTAGTAGTCTTGCTTGGCTTTTTTTTTTAAATCAAAGGTGAGCTTATTTCTATACGTCTTAATTGCAGAAAGAAGATCTTGGTCTCTACACTTAAGAAAGTCGTGGTACATTATATTTTTATTTTTTATTTTAAAGCGTATGTTTAAATTGGGAGTCATCCCAACTTTGCGAAATTGTTTTCTCCATTTGTTAATTTGTCTCATCGGGAAAGCTCTTTCGTAGCAATACTGAAATATTTTTAGAAAACTGGCGTACGCCTGATTCGGGTTGCGTTCTAAATACTCACTGTTCCAGTTCGTGACAGAAATGATGTCGCGAAACCTTGTCAACGAGTCGTCATCTATTTTCCTGTAGTTCAAAGTTTCATTGTAAGTTGCACCTATCTATTCTATGAAGATACGAGAGACAAAAAATAGGTACGTGGTCGCTGAGATCATGTTCAAAAACACCTAAGGAGACCTCATCATTGTTTAGATTTGTTATACAAACTTCGATGGAGCTAAAACGTTCTGAAGTCACTCTGGTAGGCAGTGCCACCGTATTTATACATCCAGAAGCGGCCAAGGCAGTCTTTTTATTTCAATGGAGTCATAATCATTTCCAAATAGATATATATTTACGTTGCCCATAAAAAAAGGAGTTTAGCAGTTGAACCGAGGAACTCAAGAAGGACTTCAAAAAGAAGAAAAAACAGTCTTGCTTCCTGTGGAGGCTTTCAGCGTGAACGACAAGACACTCTACGTCTGTAGTGATCATAGAAAACTCATCAGGTATATATTATGATATATCATCACTAAGGTGAATGACAACACCACCTCATATTTTATTTTTTCTTCCCAAGCTCGCACATTTTATACCAGCAAAACCAGGCGGTTCTACATCTTGAGGGATCCATGTCTCCGTACAAAGAAGGATATCAAAATTTAGACATAATGAATTGAAAAAAACGGAGTAAGGTCATCTTCTTTGTTCACTATAATTCTCGTATTAAAATGAATTAAAAAGAAAACATAGTTGGTATTTTGAAATGTTTGTTTAAGTGAGGACTCGTCATAGTACACGCAATCTACCGTAAGAGTGGAGGTCATGAGATAAGAGCAACGGTTATCGAAACCTATTTGGGACAGTCCTGTTACATGATTGTGCAAGTACCGCCGACAAACCGACGTTATGGCGATTTTATTTAAATGTAGCAGGGTTTTACATTTTCCTTCGGTGACCAAAATACTGTAACACTAGCGATGGGAAACACAAGTTCTAAGCATAACTCACATATCTGAATCACGGTAACGTGAGCCAGAACCTTTGATGAGCCACTTCCAAGTAGTGAAGCTGTGCGAAGCTCGAATCCCTACCGTTTTAAAAAGTTATTGTACAGTTCTAAAAGATATTCATTCGTAACTTAAGAAACTTATAAAAAAATGCTCCTTTTATAATTGGGACACGAGTTATTAGGTGGTCGAGCATGTCTTTTGTTTAATAATTTTGTTGAGACATTGTTATTGCTTGCGGCACCAAGACAAACAGTCTGATGAAGTAATCAGGGATCGGCACCGCTTTGCAGAAGGCATACAATTTATGTACGCTGTAAGCAGCAAACAACATCTCAAGCGTAACGATTAAGTTGACGTGCTCGAGGTATAAAAAGGGGCAAAAGCGGATGCAGCATTAAGCTCTCTTGCATGCAGCGAAATCTTTTCTATTCGTTCTCCTTTGGTGCGCGTCTTAGGCGTAGTCAGAATCGCTTCCCCAGAATAGTCATTATAAGGAGGCCAGGAATTACGAGTGGCCGCTTCAAACTCGTAGGGTTCGGCGATTTACAATGCAGATAGGTTTAACGCAGATGATCGCCCGTCGAGTCTCGTGTTTCTCATTAACCATTTGCTGTACTGCAGGGAATATTCGAATCACAAAAGAAACGTATTTATGTAGTAGGGTGAGTGGGTGGAACTTTAAAAGTCAAATCTTATCTGTTTAAAGCGCGCTGCTTTCAATAAGAGATGTGTACCTTCTATAACTGTGCTAAGATATGCATGCAATGAGGGTGATTATTATACAACGGGCATTAAATATGTAATGCTAAACATAATTAATTTCTTGTTAACTGCAGCTGAACCTTCCCGATTTCAGTTTCTTCTTCAGGTATGTCACCATTCCTTCGCGTGTTTTTTTGTTGTGAGCTTGGGGTTGCACGTTTTAGTTCATTGTTAAAGAATTAAACAGCAACAGTAGTTGGTTAGTCTGAGTAGATAACGTATTCCAAATGAGTCCTGCTTTATCCTGACACGTTGTATGTACACTGCCTTCACGAAAAAAAAAAAACATCGGGTAAGACGTGCCCATTTCAGAGGGCTATTTGCGGATGTCAAGGCGTGACCCGCTGACGCTTGACCAGCGCCTGCCTCGCACATCAAGTGCTTCGTCACACTTTGCCCAGGCCCCCAAGCTCTAAAACGCTTTGCCGATTGATGTTCGCCAGGCTAAAAGTGTGGCTGAATTGAAAGATCTGGCATCTTGATCTCGATCTTGAGGTGTATACGTTTATAAATTCTCTAACTTATAACACATATATTGTCACGAATGAACAGGCGAGGAAACAGAGAATAACAGGGGAAACTGAAACGTTTAGTGGAGCGAACTTATGCCGAAAAATAAAAAGGAAACAGAAAATAACAGCAGAGCGTCGCGGGCGTCAAAGCCGGCGTAAAAATTCAGAGTCGAACGCTGGGGCGCGAATCACTGGCTAGCCACGTGGAGCCTTTTATGTACACGCCTTGGCTTCTGGAACAATCGGCGTAGAAGGTTCGGCGCGTAGAACATTCGGACCTCGAACAAGCAAGAGGATTCTAGAATTTCCCAGAACACTAAATTGCAAGAATAAAAAACAGACGCTTCGCTCCCAAGAATCGAAACCTGGCTCTTCGCATGGGATACAAGCACAATAACCGTTAGGCGACGGCCGCGCGCCCTACCTGGAGAGCTGCGCGCGCGGCATTACTCTCCCCTTTAAAAAGTGCATCGCTCCGATGCAATACAAAACAGAAGACAGTAAACAAAAAGAGCGGCAAGCTAAAGAGTAATTTGGAGCACTATAGAAGCAGCACACACACACAACCGTGACATATTTGAGAGCCGTTTTGAAACGCCTGGGTTAATAGAGGTATCAAAAATAATTGTCACGGGTTCGAACAATTTTAACGCATAAAACGCCCATATCAATGTTTCAATTCGAGAAGAAAAGTATAAACCGAATTTAAAGTGAAACTCTACAATTCAAATACAACCTTAGGTAAATAAAATGTAGTAACTACTATCAAAACAAAGCAGCTGAGAAAAACGTGTTGAGGTCTCGTTTTTGCTTTTCTTTTTTAATATCAAGCACTGACTTTTTGAAAGGTACAAAAATACAAAACAAGTATTGATAAGAAGTGAGTAAGTCTGTAAGAGACTGTGCAGAAAAGAACAAAAAAAACTTTTAGGCGAAGGAACAGACACAGAAGGGAAAGTCTCAAACTCAACTAGCTGATTTATTTCTAGAGCATTTTGTATATACCCACACAGCCAATGAAAGTGCCTTCAGCAAATAAAATGTCTGCGACAAAGGCGGTTGAGGGTGGCTGGGTGGGTGCATAGAGGATGCTTGAGAAATAAACCAGTTAGCTGAGTTTGAGACGTTCCATTTTGTGCCTGTTCCCTCGACTAAAAGTTTACCCTTTTCTGCATTACAGTCTCAGGTGTTGAACGACATGACTAGTTTTGATTATAAAATACGAAATTAAGCAAAATATATAAAACTTTTGAACTAAGCAGGTATACTGACCACTAAGGACCGCTAACGCTAATTTTTGTTTCAATTATCACTGCATGGAAGAGGCATATACGTTTATGTGCTAGATGAAAAATAAATACTGCTGAATAAATGGCGAGTGCCGGCAGCAGACCGGAGTTTTATTTGACTCGCTCCATCCCATAAACTTAATTTGCTGAAACATTTAAAGGCGGAGCAAATAATTAATTTTAAAATACAAGTGCGGAATCTCAGTTGTAAACATCATTTCTCCAGCGAGGTGCGTTTTGGCGACTGTTCGCAGACGTCAACAAAGAAACAAAATATTTAATTTCATGGACTAACAGTTTGCTTAATTTTTAACATCAGTTCTATAGTAATCATGTAAATTAAATTTTAAATAAAGAAAAGTTTAAGATAATGGCTCGCTGAATAATTATAATTAATAAAAAGTAATACATATAATAATAATAAAACAGCAAAGTCAAGAGCGTTGATTGTACTTATATAGCATAGCCTAAGGACGTTTTAATAAAACACAACAGTTAAACAATCCCATGTTGCAAAGATTCCAATATTTAAACACATTCGGGGACAGCAGAAATTAGTTTAAAACATAAAATCTTACGCCTCACCGCATATATGTTCACTTCAATGGTGGACAGTGTCAAAAACATCTCACTTGCGTGACACATCCTCAAGGTTCGTAAAGCAGATTCAAATGACATGCGATTTTTATGCAATCGCATGAACGATTAAATGTTCCTTTTTCCCTGTACGAGGTTATCGTTCATATGTCCACAATGCGCAAATAGTTTATTAAAGTATATTATCGTCGAGTATTTTCTAATACACGTGAAGGTGCAGTAAGCTGTTCAAATGTACTTGCTTTTCTAAAATGATTATTTTAGTTTATGCTACAACCTAAGGCGGAAAGTAGGCATAATAAAGTAAATCGTTTTTAGCTTGTTCAGGTGTATAATTGCTTGCTCAGCAGAGCCCCAAGCTCGTTGAATACCTAGGTAATCAATAACGTCCACGCGGAATTCATTAGGTTAATTACCCTTTCCCAGCCCTCTTGAGAAATCTTAGGTCATTACCCATCTGCCAAAGAAGCAACCACGCCGACCGGACAGCCTAATGAAGCTGATAAATTATTCCTTTGCCACGTGGTGTACAAAGCTAAGCGTGTTCTAGAGTTTATAGCTGGGTAAAAATATCGCATTGTAAGCATTTTTTCCTCCCACAATAAAAACAAAAAACACCGAGTGCATTAACATCAAATTTAATCCTTCGGATTTTATTTGGCCGCACTTCCCTAGCCTGCCGAAGAACCTAGATATTTGTTAACGAAGGAAACTACGTTTCACGGATAATGTCACCACTTTATGTACAACACTAAAAAGAGTTCGGCCCCGTGGAAAAACAGAAACTTCAACTTCTTCACTTCAGTGTCAAGCCCCAGCGGAGTAGATGAAAATAATCTTCCCAAAAAACCTAGATCACAGTCACGCGATGGCACGAGCGCCAGACGCTCGTACCATCGGCCCGTGCGTCTGGCGTGTGGCAATATATTCAATTGTTTAAATGAACACTGTGGAAATGCAGCAACAGCACTTATAGTCACTCACACGGAACGAAGTGCAGGTGTCTCTTCCGGATGCTTAGACGGGTGGGTACAGACGGAGAGGGGGAACTGAGTGCGCAGGGGGACGTCACAACACCGAGCCATAGCCTCCTCTATACTCACGAAGCCTGGCAGTTCGACGACGGAGTTATAGAGTGCCCGGTCGCAGATTTGGAGCGCGAGGATCTGGTAGCACAGAGCATCTGACATTACTCGAAGAACCTGGACGTTGGCGCACAGCTTTTGCAGCAGCGAGGAGCTCGAAACACACTTGTTCGCTCGGGAGAAGTGTGTTTCGGCGTCACGCCGCAGCGGGGCGCCAGTCGCGTGACTCTCCTCTCCATCTGTTGTCTGCCGCTCCACCTTTTCCATTTCGGCGGCCGCTTCTCGTGGCGATCTGCCAGGCTTTGTGAGTATATAGACCTTTTAATCCTCCGTCGCATGAGCGCTGCCATCTTGGAATCACATGACGCGGCCGCCATTGGGTTGCTTCAACTGGTTGCAACGCTCTCATTTCTGCGCCTTGGCGGATGCGTTGTATTCGTGTTTTTCGTCGCGTTTCACCGTGATTTCTTAACTATACTTCGTAAAGTGTAGTTCAATACTTACGTCTACTACCTAATTGCATTACATCATAATGTACACAAGTTCTGCTGTTCACTTTGTTCTATTTGTTCTATTTCACTATTTGGCTATTTTAACCGTCGACCTACCGAATGCGTGTGAAGATGATGCAAAGCAATCAGCGTTAGCACTGAACAAGATTGATTATGTAGATGACTAAGATATCACGAGGGTTCAAAGGTCAATTCCTTATGACAACTCAGGTTTGTTTACTTATAGTGGTGGAGCATTCACAATAGGCAGCGCGTATATTTATATCGCGCATTTGGGATCGGAAGGTGTCAAGAATAGTCAGCGTAAGATGTGTTTCCTGAAAGTTTCGTCCTTTGTATTCATAATAGATCACAAACAGTTTCTGTTGGTTATGTGAGAGAACTCCTGGAGGAGATAGGCACCGAACGTTTAATTTGTATTTTATCAGGCTATACTTCGTTCCAGCTTCCGTCCGAGCGCAGCCAAAGGCTGAGGGACGGTTCGCAACTTCGAGAAGAGCATTCCTACGCATCACAAAGTAATCCGCAAAAGTATTTTTTTTAAATAACTGTTTTGTGCGTTAACATTGCACAATATTTCAGATGTGTACTGCTGAGAATGATTTGCAACTAAAGGAAATAAATATCTGAAGTTTATGTTTTATTAATATATGTAAATGCATGTGGTTTGGTGAAAACACGTACATCCGCTGGCAACACGGCTGCAGCGCTCGGTTTTTCGGTGTGATTTCGTTCCCGTAATGGCCGAATCATGTGCTTCGCTGCTTTCCTCACCGAGTCGCTTCAAAACGTCCTTTTGCAAAAGGCACGTTTGGGTGTCAGGCGCGAGAGGTCCTGATGAATGTCTACTTTCAAATTCGGCAGGAGACTCCGGCCGCGTCGTACCGCGAATGCGTTGTAAACAAAAAAAGCGTCCGGCCCACTACAATTCACTGATACGCGGCGAAGTCAGGGCACCCCTTTACCTGCTGATTACATTGAACGCCGAGAAGCTGGTGGAAAGGACTGCGCCTCGAGCCCTGGTATATCCAGACAATACAAGGAAACATCAACGGCCGGGTCATCGGGCACCTTGCAATGTGTACTTACATCTCAAAACTATGCCGAAATGCCGAACAGGTGGAAAGCTCGGACACAGACGGCAGCGGCCAGCCTACGTACTGACATCCCCTGTGACTAAATTTCAGAACGTGAAAGGGCACTTTTTAAACCTGTAGCAGACGATACGTTGATACACCCGTAGCAGACGAAATACTCGGCGAGCGCGGGCGGCGCGGACGACCAACTGAGCAGCGGAGTGATACAAAAGTGCAGGCGAGATCGCGTGACCTATTGCCGGCGTGTGATTGGCTCCGGCCACACGTAGCTTTGGCTGCGCTCGGACGGAAGCTGAAACGAAGTATAGGAATAATGGTACGTCAACATCAGGCGATTTGGTTTTTCATAATATCACACCTGCATGTGTATGAGGTTCTCAAACTGTTTTGAGAAGTAAACATTTGGTTGGTGGGTTTACTTATAAAGTTTAAGAAATTGTATACTGTGCCGGCCCCGTTTTGACAGAATTTCAAGTGGTTTAGTGATTGTCTTTAGATAATGAGTTCAATCCACTTAATTTGTTTTAACGCAAAGGTTGGGACTTCCGCGTAAGAAACTGTCACAGGCAGCTTAACAGTAGCGAGTTTTAGAATAGCGTACGCAAAAACATAGCGTCATATATATTCTCCCATCCAAATGGCGGTTTGGCCTCGGCGCATGCGCAGTAACGACAAAACTTTTCTTATTTTTCAATGTACGCAGAACTTTTACATACGGTATTTTAACTCTCGCTTGTATCTGGGGTCAGCAATATTAGACTCTGAAAAAAGCCGTCTGCATAACAATCATCTGAGACCAGATTTGTTTATGGCGAATAGAGGTTTACTTGCTGGCGTCGCCAAAATTTACGAAGCGAGTCTGTTAAAAACAATAATATTTGTTTACGCAGGTTTATGAAGTGATGCCTAACGCTAGACTTCAGTCAGACTTTCCGAGGTACTTCTCCTGCGCCCATTACTTTTATTTGGCCAATTGTACAGAAGACAAATGTCAGACCTAATTTGACGCGTCTGTCACTTTTACCGAAGACAAATACCAGACTTAATTTGACGGGTCTGTCACTTATGTCAAATTTGGAGTAAGCAAACATACATATAAATAACTCATTTCCTAGGGCCAATACTGTGAAATACTTCTTATAAGCACTTTAGCAAAGTTGATAATTCAAGAATGTTTCTACTCGACCTAGGCCTCACTGTCAAAATATTCCTCAGGTACATACATATATATATATATATATATATATATATATATATATATATATATATATATATATATATATATATATATATATATATATATATATATATATATGTATATATATGTTTTTATAAGCTTAACAGATTTGTTTAAAAAAAGCCGTGAAAGTTACACTTATGCCGCTTGTGGAGGTCAGTTATACGGCCAGGGGGACATATTATAGGGGGCTAATCGTAACGATCAGTCGGCTAATTAATTAAAATTCGTTAATTAACTTTTTAATTAATGAAAATAGACATATGGTTCCAATTAGAAATTTGCTCAGCGTCATCGAAAACCCCTAAATCAGTCATTTTCAGAAAGACTTTGAGCGCGTGAGAAGCGTAGTAGTGCACTGAATTTACCGCTCGTGGAGCAGGTACAAAGCTAGAGGTTGCGATAAGGCGCCCGCGCGATTTTTCCGTCTCTTATCTAGCCCCAGCCTTGTACCTGCTCCACGAGTGGTAACTTTAGTGCACTACTACGCTTCTCACGCGCTCAAAGTCTTTCTGAAAATGACTGATTTAGGGGTTTTCGATGACGCTGAGCAAGTTTCTAATTGGAACCATATGTCTATTTTCATTAATTAAAAAGTTAATTAACGAATTTTAATTAATTAGCCGACTGATCGTTACGATTAGCCCCCTATAATATGTCCCCTGGCCGTATAACTCACCTCCACAAGCGGCATAAGTGTAACTTTCACGGCTTTTTTAAACAAATCTGTTAAGCTTAAAAAAAAACACTGTATATATATATATATACAGGGTGTTTCACGAAAAGGTGGACAAATTCGATATTGCAAAAACTATGCGTGCGCACACAAAAAAAAAGGCTTGTGTCGTTTTGGACCTGGGCCAGAGGCCTATTTAGGAAAATTATTAAAGTCCGAGATAATTAGATTGTTAATTATTTTTGCGTAATTAACTTTTTAATATTATGTTTAAGGGCATAGTTTCAATTAGAAAATTGCTCAGCGTCATCGAAAACCACTAAATCAACAAACTGCAGAACGATAGAAGGCACGCGCAGCATTTTACGGCTTTCTGAAAAACCGTACAAATTCGACGGGTTTTTAAGTTTCGGTTTGTTATCGGAACGCATCTCAGCCCCGGCGGCACTGCGCCCCGTGGAGAGATAGTGCATCCAACCTCTGCTGCGCTGTCATCGCGCGACGCAGCAGAGGCTGGTTGCACTATCTCTCCACGGGAGCGCAGTGCCGCCGGGGCTGAATGCGCTCCTATAGCAAACCGACACTTAAAGGGGTTACTCCGCCGATTTCTTCATGGTCCCCGATTTGCTTGAAATTTTGCTAAACTCGCCAAACAACATCGCCAAAATAGTATCCCAAATATTAGGTCAAAATAATTTTTTTCACGAAGTTATTGAATTTACAATTTTGGTCCTCACCGTGTTTTTCAAACTGAAAGTCTCTACTGGCAACAACGAAAAAGTGACGTCAGTGGAAGTGCAGGGGATCACTCTTTGGACTGTAGAATTTGTTCCCAACTGATTCGAAGCAGTTTCATAGTGTCAAATGAATGCTTTGGAAGCTCGCTCCAGTCCCCGCGCTCCAGCACGGAACAAATGATTGGCATATTCTATTTTTTAGACTGCTCGCTCGACTGGCAAGCCTGCCCTTCCACTGACGTCACGGCACTGAAAAGTGCGGGTATATTTGAATGTTGGTTTTTGCATCATTTTCATTTGCCGATTTCGCAGTAACTATTATGAATTTCGCGATACTAAATAGCATACCGGAAAGGGTAAAGGCCGGGGAGTCAGAAAATATAGTTAGCTGAGGTAGCTCAAAAATCGGCGGAGTACCCCTTTAAAGGGGTACTCCGGCGATTTCTTCATGGTCCCCGATTTGCTTGAAATTTTGCTAAACTCGCCAAACAACATCGCTAAAATAGAATCCCAAATATTAGGTCAAAATATTATTTTTTCGCAAAGTTATTGAATTTTCAATTTTGGTCCTCACCGTGTTTTTCAAACTGAAAGTCTCTACTGGCAACAACGAAAAAGTGACGTCAGTGGAAGGCATGGGTTCACTCTTTGGACTGTAGAATTTGTTCCCAACTGATTGGAAGCAGTTTCATGGTGTCAAATGAATGCTTTGGAAGCTCGCTCCAGTACCCCCGCACCTGCACGGAACAAATGATTGGCATATTCTATTTTTTAGACTGCTGGCTCGACTGGCAAGCCTGCCCGCCACTGACGTCACGGCACTGAAAAGTGCGGGAATATTTGAATGTTGGTTTTTGCATCATTTTCATTTGCCGATTTCACAATAACTATTATGAATTTCGCGATACTAAATAGCATACCGGAAAGGGTAAAGGCCGGGGAGTCACAAAATATAGTTAGTTGAGGTAGCTCAAAAAATCGCCGGAGTACCCCTTTAAAGAAACCCGTCGGGTTTGTACGGTTTTTCAGAAAGCCGTAAAATGCTTCGCGTGCCTTCTATCGTTCCGCAGTTTGTTGATCTAGTGGTTTTCGATGACGCTGAGCAATTTTCTAATTGAAACTATGCCCTTAAACATAATATTAAAAAAGTTAATTACGCAAAAATACTTAACAACCTAATTCTCTCGCACTTTAATAATTTTCCTAAATAGGACCCTGGCCCAAGACCAAAACGACACAAGCCTTTTTTTGTTGCGACGCGTAGTTTTTCGCAATATAAAATTTGTTCTACCTTTCGTGAAAACATCCTGTATATACATATATATACAGGGTGTTTCACGAAAGGTGGACAAATTCGATATTGCGAAAACTATGCGTCGCACCAAAAAAAGGCTTGTGTCGTTTTGGACCTGGGCCAGGGGCCTATTTAGGAAAAATTATTAAAGTCCGAGATAATTATATTGTTAATTATTTTTGCGTAATTAACTTTTTTAATATTGGGTTTAAGGGCATGGTTTCAATCAGAAAATTGCTCAGCATCATCAAAAACACTAAATCAACAAATTGCAGAACGATAGAAGGCACGCGAAGCATTTTACGGCTTTCTGAAAAACCGTACAAATTCGACGGGTTTTTAAGTTTCGGTTTGTTATCGGAGCGCATCTCAGCCCCGGCGGCAGCGCGCCCCGTGGAGAGATAGTGCATCCAACCTCTGCTGCGCTGTCATCGCGCGACGCAGCAGAGGCTGGTTGCGCTATCTCTCCACGGGGCGCGGTGCCGCCGGGGCTGAGATGCGCTCCGATAACAAACCGAAACTTAAAAACCCGTCGAATTTGTACGGTTTTCAGAAAGCCGTAAAATGCTGCGCGTGCCTTCTATCGTTCCGCAGTTTGTTGATTTAGTGGTTTTCGATGACGCTGAGCAATTTTCTAATTGAAACTATGCCCTTAAACATAATATTAAAAAAGTTAATTACGGAAAAATAATTAACAATCTAATTATCTCGGACTTTAATAATTTTCCGAGAAAGGGCCCTGGCCCAGGACCAAAATGACACAAGCCTTTTTTTGTTGCGACGCGTAGTTTTCGCAATATCGAATTTGTCCACCTTTCGTGAAACACCCTGTATATATATACAAGGTGTTTTTTTAAGCTTAACAGAATTGTTTTGAAAAAAGCCATGAAAGCTAGATTAATGCGGTCTGCGCAGGTGAGTTACACGGCCAGGGGGACATAATATAGGAGGCTAATCGTAGCGAATCAGTCGGCTAATTAGTTAAAATTCGTTAATGAACTTTTAATTAATGAATATAGACATATAGTTCCAATTCGAAACTTGCTCAGCGTCATCGAAAACCACTAAATCAGTAATTTTCAGAAAGACTTTGAGCGCGTGAGAAGCGTAGTAGTGCACTAAAGTTAGTACTCGTGGAGCATGTACAAAGCTAGCGGTTGCGATAAGGCGCCCGCGCGATTTTTCCGTCTCTTATCTAGCCCCAGCCTTGTACCTGCTCCACGAGTGGTAAATTTAGTGCACTACTACGCTTCGCACGCGCTCAAAGTGTTTCTGAAAATGACTGATTTAGGGGTTTTGATGACGCTGAGCAAGTTTCTAATTGGAACCATATGTCTATTTTCATTAATTAAAAAAGTTAATTAACGAATTTTTTAATTAGCCGACTGATCGTTACGTTAGCCCCACAATATGTCCCCTGGCACGTATAGCTCACCTCCACAAACGGCATAAGTGTAACTTTCACGGCTTTTTTTAAACAATTCTGCTAAGCCAAAAAAACACCCTGTAATATATATATATATATATATATATATATATATATATATATATATATAATTATAATGCAAATAAATGCAAAGGTGCAAGCGAGCTGGACAGGAATGACGAAAAGAAACCCTGGAGCAGGGGAACAAGAAGGACAAAGGACAAACACAAGTCTCAAGCACAGCTAGGTGACTGGTGCGCGAAGAGAAACAATCCGCCTGGTCCGGTTACCGAACCCGGAACCTCAACCATTACTGGCGGAGCGCTCTACGAACTGAGCTAACCAAGGGATTAGACGTCAGTAGAGCAAACGGGTTTTATCAAGCCGCCATCAGTCTAACACCAACAAGGTGAAGCTTGCAATTTAAGGTTATGATTATAATGCAATTAAATGTAAAGTTGCAAGCGAGCGGATTTTTTTCGGTCGCGCACCAGTCACTTAGCTGTGTTTGGAGATTGGTGTTGGTCCTTTGTCCTTCTTGTTCCCCTAGCTCCAGGGTTTATCTTCGTTATATATATATAATATATATATATATATACGGGCATGGTGGCGGGGGGGGGCCGAAGGCATGGGTATAACTGAGGAGAAAAGAAAACCCTTGGTAGAAAACAGCAACAACAGTCGGTTTATTCTCCGACGTTTCGACCGGAGTCCGGCTTTCGTCAGAAAGCTTCCTGACGAAGGCCGGACTCCGGTCGAAACGTCGAAGAATAAACCGTCCGTTGCTGCTGTTTTCACCGGGGCATTTTCTTTTCCTCTCAGTTATATATAAATATATATATATATATATATATATATATATATATATATATATATCAGGATATAGGTAGAAATACTCGGAAATGTATTTGGAAATACAAATACTGGGATACATTAAAATAGAAGCGAAAATACTGATACTGAAATATTTCTGTAAAAGTGTATCGCGGTACGTATCGGAAATACATGTTAAATGGAGACAAAAGGTATTTGGAAATACAAATACAGGAATACATTTTCGGGAGGGCAGAAATACAAATACAGAAATACTGATACTGCAATACATTTTTCAAATTTGTTTCAGACGCCAAATGAGATGACGATGGAAGTGGAAGTTTGTCTGAATACTCCCGTGGGCTCGGCACTTTGCCTTGAAGGTAGTGATTTTGGACGACGAGGAGTCCTCAATGGGCTCAAAAAAAATGTTCCATCAAGGACTGACTGCGGTCTCTTCCCTGACATCCTGCCTGTCTGACGAGGGATGCGAAAAGACATCGACCTCTAAATAAATTCTATGTCATCCTAAATCCCATCAACACGTCACCACCCCCCTGTCCACTAAGGACGCCCCTGTCAACATTTATCACATGACGTCACGGTGGAATGAACTGGTATTCTTTATCTGTAGGTGTGGCCTTGAACATGAAACTTTGCCGCGCTTGCTTGTATGAAACGACAATACGCGTCGTTGTAGGCTACCTCGTTGAAGATCGTGCAGGATTTTCGAGAATGGTGGACCACCTGAAGCATCCTGGAACACATGTCTTATCTTCTGTTACGGTTGAAAAAACGATGCGGTGGCATCCCGGCTGTGAAGGACCTTCCTGCGGACCCTCCGCCACCAACGCATGGATTGCAGTCCTCAAGTTTCGCCTTGCATACTCCAAATAGTGACCTCGTGGATTGCGACCTGATATTGCTGGCACAGGTGCGAGCTTCTCTGAAAAACAGCGCGCTCGAGAAGAGTCGCAGGTCTACGAAGTCTGGATCGGCACAGCGAGGCCACGTCTGACCTCCTTCCTGGATTTACGATCACGAAAGCAGCGGGTCACTTTCACGTCGGCTGATGACGTACCCTTGAGCCGTGCAATATTACGGGCGCAGCCGCAGACGCATTTGAATATGTGTTGAACTTCACTGCGTGAGTCATCCTATACTATTTCAAGTCAACCACCGCGAGGCTCGTGCTGCAACGGACTGTGACTCAGCTTTGCCGGCTGGGTGTACTGTGTACGCTAAGGCACGAGAGACGGTTAGCAGCAGGCTTTGGATGCCAGCAAACAATGACTCAAGAAACCCCTACCTAAGGACCTGCGGCACAAGATGCTCTGACTCCACTCCTAGCGCGCCACCTGGTCCGAGTCCCCGACTACGCAAGAGTTCTCAGAAGAGAAGAGGACGCATAGAAAAATAGTTTGAAGAATCGGAAGGAACATTGGTCAGCATATTAACAATTCCCAGGCATCTCCTTAACCCTGATGCCCCCCCCCACACCAAAAAAAAATGCGTTCGGATTTTTTTTTTTGTGGAGGTGAGGGGACAGTATTTTTCAATAAATGTAACGAAATACATTTCACCCTGGTTGTATCGCGATACAAAGGAACATTCAAAATGTATTTCGATACAGGAATACAGATACTGGTGAAAAAATGTATCGCGATACAGAAATACAGATACGAAATGTATTTCTGAAATACTATCGCGATACATTTGTATCGCAATACTGCCCAACCCTGATATGTATATATGAGCATGTATATAACAGGCCGAGACGATATGACTTGTTTATATAAATTATCTGCGTACTTATACGAAACCTTTTTTAGTCTGCGAAGTTCACTAAATTTGTGTATCCACGATAGCCAAACAGTGAGTAGTAAACTCGCGAGTTCATCTGTTCTGCCCGACTCAGCACATTGCTAGTCAAGCTGTCAATATGGTTTGTCGCATTCACGTGCTAGTCTTTTTATTTGTTTATTTTCTGAAAACTAGTGTCATCCGGTACTGGCCGCAGACGACGGTAGTCTTCCCTGTACATCAGTCAGGCGTTTCGCAACCCGGCCATAATCAGGTACATCCAAGCAGTTCCTAAAAAGTCCGCCATTTATGCTCCAAAACACCTAGTAATCCTCAGAGTAACTCAATACCACTATTCCATTGGTTGCGCGATACAAGGAAAACAATTGTATCAAAAAATTAAGCAAAAACTACATAAAACAACAACACAGCCAACCCCCCCCCCACGCCCGTGCACTTTGAAACAGAAACTAACCAAATTGAAGCAACCTAATGGCGTCGAGTGCGTCAGCGCCCTCTATTCGCCGGCCAGGCAACTACTGAGATGAAAAGGTCTATAGGCCTCAGTAAAACGTTTTGAATTTTTTTTTTTAGGCCATGCCGTGGAGCAATTGCATGAGCTTTAATTATGGAAGAAATGAAGGTATTTGATCATCCTCGTCTATAGGAGGCTATGACCTAAAGCTCCTTTATACGGAAAAGTAGCGACATGCTTCGAAGAGTGCCACCTGCTATCTTGGGACAAACCAGGCGGCGCTACCGTCGACGCGCGGGTGTAAAAAGAAAACATAAAGACAAAAGGTGGGCGCGTCAGAGGAGGAGGAAGAAGGAATGCTTATGCTGTCGGAGTGTAGTGCATGCTATGAGCTGATGGCGTCAATCAAATAACGCCGACTGTGCAACGTCACGGCTTTCATCGTCTTTTTTTGAGCACATCCTTCGAGGATGGTAGACCATTACAGAGCGCTTTTACCCTGTGTGTATGTATAGTACTTGCGTCGTGTCTTTCAGCCATTAACTACGCTCTGACTCAAGTATCGGAAAACCGTCTGCTATCTTGAGCAGATCCAGGCGGCGCTACAGTCGACGCGCGGGTGTAAAAAAAAAAGAAAAACAGAAAGATAAAAGGTGTGCGCTTCAGAGGAGGAGAAAGACGATGTCGCTACTTTTCTTATTTAGGGGATTACTATGACCGAGCCCTGGTTGGAATGATTGGTGGGCAAACGCAAAGGTCACTGAAAGCTAGCTTTCCGTCTAGCCACGACTCACTCCAGTCAGAGCCCGGTGTTCTGACGTTCTCGCGCACTCTCATTTCTTCCTTTCTCTCAGTTTCTGCCTGGATAGGTAGAAACTCGCAGGAACGTTTTCTCTCTTTTGGATAGGGAGACTGATGATGAGCTAACGTACTCCTCTTTTTCTCTTCTATGTCCAAGGCCTCCTACACTAGCGGGCAAGTTGATTTCTGTGGCATCCCAAGATGGTGATATTCTCGAAATCGCGCATGCTCCTGCAAGGCGAACCTCGAGCCTGTCACCATCTTGGGGCGCCACAGAAATCAGTTTGCCCGCGAGGTGTTTGAGGCCTTGGCCAAAGAAGAGAGAAGACGAGTGCGTTATTTCATCATCAGTCTCTCTATCCAAAAGAAAGAAAACGTTTCTGCGAGGCAGTACTACTTCCAACAATTATACCCGTTTTCACCTCAAGAACCGTAGTAAAAAAGTCCGGCTCCTCGCGGAGCATTACTACTTTTCCTTTTATGAGGAGAATTAGGATATATATAGGTGCATTTTAGATTAGATATATGTAACCTTATCAAGACGTATACATTTCAAACGCCAAAAGCATCGCTTCTTCCTCCGACAACCAAATCTTGTAAGAACTACTTCGCCTGGCGTATGAACAATGCGCAAGACTTCCTTTGTACTTGAGGTGAAAACGAGTATAGATGATCGAAGAGGAAGCATGAGCTAGTCGAAGAAGGAGACTGTCATGAAATGCAGAATGCAGAAACAAATGAAGAAGATAAATAGAACAAACAAATTTAGTCGAAGAGGCAGAAGGGTCTCATTAAACAGTTGGTAGTCGAGCGTTTGAATGCGCAGTTAATTTCTCCTGTAATTTTGATGGATGGTTAATATTTGTATGTTCAGCTGGTTTTGCCCAAATATGTATCACCAATTAGCTCAACTTTTCCCCGTCCTTTCTAGTTTCGTTTGCCTAATATCATTGACGACAACATTGTTCGAGTCAGCCCTTATATAGGAGATGCTACCGGGCGCATAGTGACTACTTCTTTGTCATATCCACTCTTTCATAAAATAAGAAGTTCTGTTGGAGTTCTGAACAACCCGCTCTACTTATAGAGCGGTACGGCAAGCAACAGAACCTAGTATCAAAAATATGCGACAGTTCACAGTTATAAGGATTCATACAGATGATAAAGAAACATATTATCGGGATTTTGCCATGCTTTTGAAGGCCATGGGTGCCTCAATTTAGCGAACAAATAAATATTGTCGACGGATTCAAAACCTGATTAGCTTTGCCTTTGATCAATAGTGAATCGCTGCGAAAGTGGACTGCTCTCACAACAAGCAATTCTGTGTACGCACTTAACAGTTAAACTGAGGCAGTATAATTGCATTTCTATCAGTTGAATGTTATGCCAAATGCGAACCTTCACGAGTTCAGCTGGGTTTTCGTTTAAGTATGGTGCAGTAGTGAAAGGCTTGAAGAAATTATCAATAATTCATTCGAAAATATTTGACCAAAAGCAACTATTCGCTTTGAATTCACTTTCATCTAAAAATGTACTATTTCACATCCCTACTAAATTATAAAGCTAGTTTTACAGCTGACGAAAAAGGAGAAAAAGAACAATGAGGTATTTTCCTTAAAAAACAGTTATCATCTCTTTCTTCCCCTGCTCATTTAAAATTTTACATTTAGTAGCCTTTCTTACCCCTGTCGAGTGCCCACTGTACTCTAATTCAAAGAAATTTCGGTTCCGCGCGGTTTGTTAGTGTCTTCTTTACCATATTGCCTCTTGGCGCTGTGGTCCTTTCCGGTTATGACGTACCGACTAGCCCAAGTGTCAGAGGCGTTCAACATAGGAAGGGCCTCTTTACTGCTTGCCTCCCATTTTTCTATAGGCATATTACTGTAATGCTAATAATCTGACATGAAATAGTGATCAGATAACAGCATACAGGAGCACACAAACATACGATAAAAAATGAGGCAACCGGCCACTGTTTTGTTTTTCTTTCACTTATTCATGTCTATATATGCTGTGGTTTATTATGATCAACCTCCAGCTTACCCTTTTACCTAGCACCAAAGAAAAAATAACGAAGTGTGGTAGATATGCCAAGGTCTAGAACAGTGGTTTTCAAGCATGGGTGTGCCCTTTGGGGATTCCGACACATCCATTACTGTGATACACAGTCTAAGTAGTGAGGAGCATGAAGTAAACAAAATATATTGTTAAATAGGTGGTAATGGCGGTACCCTTTATAATGGGTGTTAGCATTGTGCCACGAAGGCAAAACCAACTAAAAAAGCAATTATTTTTTAATGAAACAACGAGGAAGAGGGAGGGGGGGGGGTGTTGAGAGTGGAGACGTTAGTTGCGCACCCCGAAATCGCCTCGCAGACCCCATTTGAGAACCACTGTAGTAGAAAAAGATGAAATGCAGCACTGAGATGATAGTTAGTACTGATTGAATAGTATTTTTTCCTGGTGTGCGTGTTTGAGTGTAGATGGTTGTGCGCTGTAAATTACAAGGCAGTTTAAACATCACCCATTTTTATGCATGACAAAATAAACACAAAAAATCAATTGTTTTTTTCTTAATTGAGTCATACACGAGAGATAAAAGCATGAAATTAGTAAATACAGAGATTCCTTTGACAATTTACGATATTCATCAGTGTATTTCAATCTCAGAAAAAATAACACGTTGGACAGTTGCATGAAAAAATGCTGATAACGACTCTGTTGCTTGCCCCAGCTAGACTCAGGGTTATTTTAGACTGCCGGAAATCTTAAACATGCAAGCTTTGGCAATCTGTTACACTGAAGGTGCTGACATCACAATAAACCTCCATCAAAATCCCGGCACCTAGATATAGACTTGAACTTTCTAATTCGGAATTTGCAGGGCGACACTCTCGTTTTGGGGCCTTTCTAAGAGGCGCTAAGGTGCGGTTTAATTAAACCCGTTAATATTCTTCACACACATAAATAAAAAAGTAGACGTCCTATTTTCTTTAAAAAAATAGTTATAAAAGGAAAGCTACATATTGAAAAAGCAAATGTATGATTTGATTTCGATACACCAAGCTGACATACTTACAATTTTCTGCACAACGGAGCTCCAAAGCAGCACCTTTTGCCCCTCAAAGGGCTTGAGACTGCCTATCCTACGTGTCCGCACATACTGAAGCACTTCTGCAGAATGTGAAGAGTAGCCACAGATATAGGGGTATGTTTCAGCGACTTATTATGGATGCATATCGGTTGCAGGCCAGGGGTGGCTAACCGTTCACTGTTTACAGGTCCAAGTGCGGCTCGCAATTTTGTAATAATCGTGCCCCCACCCTCCACCACTACCAGACTAGAAGGGAAAATAAATAGGTTAAAAGAGAGCTTGTGTGCTGCTGTTAGGCACTCTTCTCAACTGTGAAGGCGATCAGAATAAAAAAGCATGAGACCAGGATGGACCAACAGTGGCTACTCAAGCTACAACGACGGCTTTCGAGGTGAAAGTTCATGTGCCTGTTCAGAAATGCCCACGCAAAATAAAGAAATGTAATGAGCTATTTTTTATTGGTGTAAATATTTGTTGCTACCCAGTGAGATGAGATAAATAAAAGAAAACTGCCATTTCCCTTCTACTGTGGCTCTATACTTAAATTGGTTCTTTTTGTATCTCTTTGTATATCTATGTCTGATCACCCTGCAACAACTGGAAACAGCGCACAAATAAAAACAAGGAAGGTGTAGGCTTGACAGGCACTGGGCTTCAACTGAATATAAAATAAAAGGAAAAATGAACGAGCTAAGCATCCACATAACCGTCCCATCGACACTCGCCTCCAAAACGTCACCTCATTCTTATGCAAACGAACCAAAGTTTGGCTGACGCATGTTTCGCCTTCCTTTCCTATACATAAGCTTCCAGAAGCTCTCATGCAGTTTTATTAACCCCTTTTCTCAAAATCGTGGAAATGTTTGAGATAGAAGAGGAAGTCGCAACATGTGTCAGTCAAAGTTAGGCTTGCCTACATAGGAATGAGATAGTTTTTTTAGGCACGTGTCGGCGCGATAGCACTGTAGATGGTTAGTTTGAAGTTTTACTTTTTTATTAAATATTTAGTTGAAATCCAGATCTTGTCCCTTCTACGCCATCCTGGTCTTTCTTATTTGTGCACTGTTTCCAGCGGCATCATGCACCAACTTCTCCGGATCGCCACTTTGATTCACCCCTGGGATAGACCTTATATGTTAAGTTTCATGTGGAGCTGAAACAAAATATTATGTTCAAATCTTATACTATAGTCAGTGACAGGTTAACAGGTCAGGGGAAGCTTTTCCCACCTCTTTACACTTTAGCAGAGCAAACGCTGGAGAGGAGCCGTCCTCTTGTCCACTGTTCGTTCTGCTAAAGCTGAAAATAGGTGAGAAAAGCTTCCCTGACCTCTTAACCTGTCACTGACTATTCACAAAGAGAAATATTTGCTTGCATGCTCATAGCAATGGTCACAGCGGACACCAACCAGGCGTAGCGCCCAGCTCGTGCTTTTTTAAGAAAGAAATATCTTGAGGAATCGACACGTGTGCAAGTAAATACAATAGTCACTTGGTAGGTTCTAAATACATTTTTAGAGCACACTGCTGCAAATACCATAACAAGAGAACCTTCCAGTAAATTTGTCAGTTACTAACTCTATAGATTAAAAAAAGAACTTCGAGTAAAGAGGCATTTGCTCACCACATCTTTCTTTCAAACAAGCTACAAAATGTGTGTACGTATATAATGGCACAGTATGAATACTGCAATACTATAACATTTATTAAACTAGCTACAGTTCATAATCCCTGTCGATGCGCTTTACAAACCAGTTGGCAGAGCCTGATGCCCTAGACTATACTCTTAAAAAAAGCTAGTAGTATTTACTAGGTAAGAGCTAGTAACCGCTTGTCACATATGTTACTAGGTACCTAGTAGCCTGAGGTAGTAACGGTCAAGCTAGTAACGGTTACTAGGTCACGAAGCTAGTAACTGTTACTAGCCTCAAAGTAGAATCCATGTATTTTACTACCTATAGCTAGTAACTAGCGCTACCCTCCAACGGAAGACCGGAAACGCAACTAGTCACGTGATTTCCGGTGGAAAAAAAGAGCGTGGGGTTATGCCACTTACCACCAGGTGGCAGGCGCAACAAAAAATTGAAACTGGAAATGAGTAACTCTAGGTGGCGCTAGTCACCGTTAGTTACACGTACACAAAAAAGGAAGGCTGATTATTTACAGTTTATTTCAATTCTTCCACATTCGCAAGTATATACATATACACATGCACACCCACATTTTTAGCACACAATCGACAGAATGCATTCAACACAAACACACGCTTACTTAATCACTCTAATCGCTAACTTTCGGGTGGGAGCAGTGAGGATCGAACCCAGGAGGTTCCCATCGCAAGCTTTCGAGGTGAGACGCGTTAGCCCAGTCGGCCACTTCCTCCGCTTTATTTCTTTTTTTTCAAACAGTTTATTTACAATAATTTACAGGGTATGAGCATCAGAGTTCGGCAAATCGGTTAGCGGTTGGAACGGAAAGGGGAGAAGGGGAGGGGGTGCTGGTTGCAATGTGTGTGCCGGAAAGGGGTGACGGTCTTGGATGTGGCCGCCGGCGCGTCATCCCCTAGATGGTGTGACGGTCGCTAGCAGCGGTGGGCGCGGCTCCGGCCCTCGCCGAGTCGAATGCGTTGATGTCGGAGTCGCCGAGCCTCCAGCCTTTCCTCAATTGCTCTCCACTCCTGGCATACCTGGTCCATGCCCCGGGCCGCGATGGATAGAAGCCATCTCAACCGGGATGTAAAATAGTCCCACGTCGGCCTGGCATCGGTGTGGCATTCCACCATGGCCGAGCGGGCTAGCCAGATGGCGTGGAGCCCCAGGAGCACCATGGACGGGAGCACCATGGACGAAGCCGTATCTGTCCCCTCGACGTCCAGGTATCTAAAGACGTGCCAGTCTATTGGAAAGTCCACGCCGAGATCCTTCCTCATCTCGTCCCAGAAGAGATAGGCGTTGGAGCACTCCACAAACACATGTGGAAGCGTCTCATTCGCGCCACATAAGTCGCAGTTGGTTGACCATGGCACAAAAAGCCCTCTGTCGTCCAGCCACACCTTGACCGGCAGTACCCCGAGGTGAAGCCGGACGAAGAAGTCCTTGCTTGTCGCCGGGACTGGGAGCTTGCGGACCTGCTTGAAGAGTCCGGACGCACACTGAGGGGCTGGAACCGTCCTGTAGAGGGGCGCTGGGAGGAGGACCTCCAGCGTATCCCAGTACAGTTTCTTGCGACTCGCCGTCATCAGATACTCCCAAGAGAAATGAACCAAAAAAAGCTCAATGGAGCTGGCAATTTCGGCGTAGAAACGCAGACCTGCTCCCTTGGTTGTACGTCCCGTGGTGCTTGCCATCCACTTTCCGAGGTACGGAAGGCCGAGGTGGTGAAGGGCGCTCAAAAAAAGAGGGTCGCGCCTGTCTCTAAACAGCAGGAAGCGCTGCACGTGTAGCTTGACTGTCACGTTCACCAGGCCCATACCTCCCGCTGCCAAGCTCAGAAAAAGGTTGCTGCGCCGAGTCCTTTCCATGGACGACCTCCATATGAAACGCGCCCAGCTCCGGTGGATTTGGTTGGCAGTTGACCCGGGACAGCAGGCAGCCTGAGCCCAATACAAAATGGCTGGGTACGATACGGCGTTGCAAACGTACGCCCTGTTAAAAAAGGATAGGCGCCGGCCAAGCCAAGGAGACAGCTTGGACTGGATGGCATTGGTTTTCTGACGCCAATCCTCCATGCTTGGTCCAAGTTCTCTAATTGGAGCTCCCAGGTACGATTCCAGAGTTTCTTTCCATGCAATTCCTGCGAATTGTGTAGGTTTCGTGGCCCATTGTCCGAGCCAGGCTCCAACGGACTTTTGTCGATTGATTGCCGCTCCCGAGACACGGCAGAAGAGCTCGACGTGCCCAAGAGCAACTTCGACCTGTGCTTTGGAGGCACAAATCAGGGTGATGTCGTCGGCGTAGGCGAGAAGCTTCGCCCGCTGCTCACCAAGTTGCAGCCCCCATATACAGGGTGATTCAAAGAGACGCCAGGCTCTTTAAATCGACCGCAAAATTCGGTTTCTTAACCTATCGTGCTACGATTTTGTGCAGCGTTGCCCACAGATGGTGCATTTTTTTTTGTAAAATTTGCAAAGAGCGAACTTACCTGAGGAAAAAGTAAAGAAAGAAAAAGGCTTAGCTCCTATGGAAACGCAGCGACGCCACCGGTCTTCAAACAACACGGCGCCGTTTCGCACGGGAGACAAGAGATGGCGCAAGCGGTCGCGACGCCAACTGCCGCCAACGAACGAGCATACAGCGCCGAGAGCCGGCGCCTTGAGCAGACGATCTTTTCGACTCAAAAGCGGAGCTCGTTCCGCAGGCGGCGACAATCGCAGAAACAAAAACAGGCGCGGTAACAAGAAGGAACTGCAAAGCAGACGACATCGGTACCCCGAAAAAAAAAAACTGTTAAAATAACCGGACAAACCATTTTTTTAATCGATTATGTGTCCATTCAATGTGTTTTATTAGTAAGGATGATAAAATAATGCATTACCAACTGATATCAGAAAAGCTCGCGCCGCTTTTGAGTCGAAAAGATCGTCTGCTCAAGGCGCCGGCTCTCGGCGCTCGTATGCTCGTTCGTTGGCGGCAGTTGGCGTCGCGACCGCTTGCGCCATCTCTTGTCTCCCGTGCGAAACGGCGCCGTGTTGTTTGAAGACCGGTGGCGTCGCTGCGTTTCCATAGGAGCTAAGCCTTTTTCTTTCTTTACTTTTTCCTCAGGTAAGTTCGCTCCTTGCAAATTTTACAAAAAAAAAATGCACCATCTGTGGGCAACGCTGCACAAAATCGTAGCGCGATAGGTTAAGAAACCGAATTTTGCGGTTGATTTAAAGAGCCTGGCGTCTCCTTGAATCACCCTGTAGATTCATCCCTGTTGATGGCCTGTCACAGGGGCTTGAGCTGCAGGGCGAACAAAATTGGCGACAGCGGGCAGCCCTGTCTGACGGAGCTGCCTATCCTATGGAGCTCCCTCTTTCGCCGTTGACCAAGAGCCTCGTCGAAATCTTCCCGTAGCACAGCGCCACCCAGTCACACATGGTGTCACTCACGCCGCATCCCATCAACACGGCTTGGAGTAAGCAGTGGGACACTCTGTCGAACGCTTGGCTGAGGTCGAGCTGAAGGACGGCCATGGGGTGGTGCCCTTCACCTGTTGCCTCCCTGACTATGCGCATTGCGTGTAGGTTTCGTGCAATTGAGCGGCCTCGGGGTCCACACGCTTGATGTTCTCCAATCACGCCGCCAAGAGCGAGATCCAGCATTCTCGCTAAACTTTTGGCCAGTATTTTATAATCCGTGCAGAGGAGACTTATGGGCCTGTAGTCGGTCACTGCCGGGTTTGATTTGTTCGCGTTCTTTTTAGCTATCAGCCCCGTTAAACTTTCTCTCATTGATGGAGGGAGTAGCTTGCGCTCGAAGATATCTCGAAAAACCTCCACCAGGATGGGGCAGAGCAGGTCCCCGCTAACATGCTTGACTGCCCTTAAGTCTTTTATACTGACCATTTGAGTGAGCAAACTCGTCGTCATGTTTCAGCACGTCAGTTCTTCGCAGTCGCTAGGTCAGTTGCGCGACAAGGCATACCGCATGAAAGCGACGGGAACAAGTGGCCAAGGCGATGAGCGACGTTCCCTAGAAATTAAAAAACCGAGCGACGTGACGGGTCATCGTGAGAAATCGCCGTCGCTCGTCGCTGTCTCCGTCGCTCGCTAATTCGATACATGCGGTTCAGCCTTTAAAACGAATGCGGTCGCCGTCGGCGAGAGAGTGCTTTCTTGCCGTATCCCGTGGCGAACGAAGGCTGTAAGTGACGGGGAGTACGACGGCAGCTGCACTCCTTTCGCTTGATGTGTTACAAAAATGCATGCAAAATTAATACCGCGTGCAGCTCGCATCTTAATTTTTGTAGTACGCTGACGAATGCCGCGTTTTGGGGGAAGATATAAGCACATTCAGAAAGACTTGTAGAATGCCAAAACAGTTTTTTTCACTAGTTCCAAAGCTACATACACTATTTACGACGCACATCAACGGTTGTGACACTGCACTGTCACGACCAAAGACATTTCAATGAGAATCATTCAACCACCCAGCACACACAAACCGTGAAGAGGTTGTCAGTGTCAAGTAGGAGGAGGCGGAGAAAAGCTTCTTGGACGACAAAACCGAATCCAGTGACAGCGGCACCGGCCCGTTAGGACTATCCTCAAGGCAGTCCGAGTCCACGCACACACTCGCCCCGTCGAGCGCACGAACGTTAACTATGCACTCCAACAGGGGAACACAAGAACTGCACACGACAGAAGGCAAAAACGGCAGGTTCACATCGGAGAAAATAGCGTCTTGCGAACTCCGACTGGCCCCAACTTGCTTGTCATACAATGTTGCCAAGCTTCTCTTCTGCAAGAAAAACATATGTTTAAAAAAAAATACAAAATTAAAAAAATATAAGAAATGGAATTAACATTTGTTGTTTTCGGAAACGTTTTTAGTGTGTGCTACGTGGCTATATTCATCCCAGTTAAAACCAAAATGAAAATATAAACGCTCCCAAACGAATGCAAACGAGGAGGAAAGTAAGTAAACCGCATGGCCATTGCATCAACAATGGCTGCTGCACTCGCTGCAGCGCTGGCAACGATACTAAACCACTCGGTTGGGAAACTGCCATGGAGACTGCTCTTAGAAAGTGGCTCCGATCTGTCCTCGCGAACCGAGCTTATGGCGAACACAACGCCGCCATTTCTCCCGCAGCGGCCACTCGAGGAACCGCATATTACTTCCATTTCGGCTTTGATTGGCCATTTGTGCGCGAAACAGATACAGTGGAAGAGGTTACAGGGGTGCCACCCCCGTCTCCCCAGCGGACGCGCCGCGTCCAGCTACCGAAGTTAAAATACACCTAGGTCGGTACGCGCTACCTGAAAGCACCGCTGAGGCATGGTTGTATAAGAACAATATTAATTGTGCGGCAAAACCTTGCAAACTAAAGATTTTAAAAACATCACGATCCCTTCATTTTGTACTACACTCCAATAAAAATTACTACAAAAAGAGTTTTTTCCGTTGGTTTTTACGCAAAAACATGCTTTCTAAAACTCAAGGTGACCACAGTACAGACAAATGATACAGAGTGGCGCTGTTGTCGTATTTAGCTCGGTCTCGGTGGACGCCAGCGACCCAGGTTTCGACGGCGAGTTTTCCAAGTGAGTGTTTTAGTAACGTTGAGCACTGGCTTCCACGCCGTGCTGGTACGGAGGCTGCGATCGTTATAAAGTCAGCTCCAACCCTTAAACATGCCCCTTCATAGAATATTTGACGCTACGATTGCGTGTGGATACCTCCCCCTGCGATTCGAAACACGCAAGTACGTCGCTAACGCTGGCAATCGGGTATAAAGCAAACGCCGTCATCTTCTCCGCGCCTTTGCTGTAGTAAATAGCTAGTAAAAAGGTAGTAACGGTGCAGAAAAAGGTAGTGATGGCTGCATTTCCTAACTTCTTACTACCTATCGCGCGTTTGGGGTAGTAAATAGTTAGTGAAAGGTAGTAACGGTGAGAAAGCGTGAGTAACTGGTGCAGTTACTAGCTTTTTACAAGCTTTTTTTTAAAGAGTGTACTGCACTTCTCACATTTCAAGTACAGTGGAATTTACAGTGTCAAACACTTTCGTAGCATGAAGAAGCTAACATATCCGATATAGCATGTTATATAATTAACACCTGTTCTAATTCGAGCACTAATTATGGTTCGACGTTTTAAGCTTCCACCCTGAGTGTCTGAGCTTAGGAGATTCTGCCGCATCAGCCTCCACTTGTTCAGGAGAATAGCAATTTAATTACTCAGAATATTTCCGACTCGCAATACCATAATTGTGCCACTGGAACACTGCTGGCATACGCGCATTCTAATTATGTATGTAACGCCATCTGCTGGTGGCAGATGGCGTTAGCGACAATAACGCCGACAAATAATGTGGATGGATGTGGCAGTACCTGAGCAGATGCTTTTATGATAGGAGTTTGCTTGCAATGCTTTTTTCCCCGATAAAACTCCTAATGAGCAACACACTGAGCAGAAGTTTGATTATAATCCTGGGAACATAAATACAATCTTTGAGCCTTTGGATAACATTGCATCAATGCACATGGTAATTATAATTTACTTTTAATAATGCGTTTTTACACTGCTAAGTGGTTAATGCTTGCCAGTTGATGGTAACATTAGGACATAAATTAACGTTTATAGTCATATTGACCTGTCAGTCAAAAAAGCAAAAGAAGCTTTTTGTGATATACGCTGTATACTTGACCAGCAATGACTCCATGACTTCAAAGTTGATATGAAATAAACACTAAATATAAAAAGGAAGAGCTATATCTAAAAATGCAAACGTAATCTAATTATTTTTAAACAACGAAATACCTGGTCAGCAGGATGTTTCAGCATTCTAATAAAATGCAATCAAATCTTTTCACCCTATACAAATAAAATCAAATAACATAATTTTTGCTCCGGTACTCGGAAGAGTAAAATAATTTCGTACGACCACTTCTTCAATTAGAAATAAAAAACGCACAACATGTTCCAGGAGCCGCGACTCATCATGACGAAACCAACAACACCGACTTGACATTACTCATTGAGCAATTTAATGAGGCGTTTCGTCTCTCAAACGGGAGACGTCGTCAGTGAAGCCAAGAGGCAGCGATGAGAGAGATGCCAACCAGAAATCATATTTAAGGAAGTCCGCGTACACTTCGAGGAGGGGTTGCGGTTAGAGTTACAAGCTGATGAATCACTCCGGATGTACCATGATTCCAAGCACCTTCGTTGACCCCACTTTTGTTCGCGCGCCAAGGTTGACGCGTTCTCGATGTCGAAACTGTGACCATTTGTCCAACAATGGTCAACCAGCTCCCTATTTGCCCTAGTGGCATGTGTGGCTTTCGCCACGTCATGTTTGTGGATTACTTTCATACACGGGTGCAACGTTTGCGGCCGGTTTTCCCAATATATGATATGCAACAATCTGGACAGTTCAATTTATACACAACACCAGACTGGGACTCTGGGGGTTTTGTCTTTTGGTTTGGAAACGAGGTCACGTGGTTTTAGATGAGGTTTGAAAGCTGTTCGAATGTTTAAATGGGCGAGGACCCTGTGAATAGTCTCAGAACAGCCTTTAATATAGGGAAATAATATTCGTACTGCTCTATTACGATTTTATCCTGACGTCTCTTTTGTTTCATCTGATTACGCGTGTTTTCGGATAAAATGTCAGGATAATCCCGCTTCACCAGCGAGTCGACTATACCTGTATCTTCAGATGCTCGTATTTTCCCGGATTAGAAGAAATGTGTCCGGACCGATGTAGCAGAGCTCTTATGACTACTCCTTCCTGCTCAACCGGATGATGTGAGTTGAACTTTAAGAAGTTGCTTGTGTTGCAAGCTTTACGGTACACAGTTCTTTCAATATGTCCTGTGCTGTTTCGGCATATATTAACATCTAGGAGAGTCAGTGTGTGTTCTGTTCTACTTCACGTATGAATTAGACTGACGGTTCAACGCCGTTAAATTAATGTCTAACATGGTCTTTGTTAAAAATTACCAAAGTGTCGTCCACGTGACGCTTATGAAACCTCACTGGGTGCACATTCGCTGTAGAGGTTCCTCACATGCTCCATGACAAAATTTGCCATAGTAAAAAAAAAAAACGGGACTACTCATTGGATAACCTTCTATCTGGTGATAGATTTGTTCACGGTAAAACAGACTGGTTACCGACGAAAACCATTACAATATAACACATGTCGATTGACTGTTAACCATGCGCGTAGGGGAACGTGTCATTATTACGTAGACGCGTTTCAGCTACTATCGGAACAGAGGGGTGACATTTGTAGATAATGACAGCATCAGAATAACCCATTATGCCATCCACGTCAAGGACATGACCTTCGACACGACTCACGAACGCTCAAAATTACGTACTGTCAAACTGCTTGTCTCCATTACGAGTGATGAGTTAACTAAATATTTTGACAGTTTAGCGGGCGACCAAGATTAACAACGAGCAGTTGGTACTCAAATTTGTGAACGTTCGTAAGACCAAAAGCTTAGAGCTAATTCGTCACAAGAAAGAAGACGGTACGTGGCGTCGTCTAGGCGTTTCATTCACTTTTTAGTTCACGGAGGTGGTCAGCAAGGGATCTCTCAGATTTTGGAGTAGGGTTCAGTGGCAACTTAACGAAATAGAGCTGTACCATCAAAAATCACATGCATTTCTTCATGGCAAACATTTTTTCAATGTTTTTAATTTATTGTTTAATGTTTTTTAATGTTAATGTTTAATGTACCTTTCCCCTTGTCAGCTGTAAGAATGATAATCGACTGACCAAATTTAAGCTGCCAGTAGTGCGAAATACTCCAGCTTGCTTAGATTCGGTGGCGTTCCCTTCGCGTTGTTAAGCGTGGTCGTTATGCCGCTGCATGCCGGATTGTTACACTATTCTGTATTCTGTAGGTGACAAATGGCCTCTTCAAGTTCAACTACACAAACTCTTTAGACGCAATGTTTGCGGCCAGAGCGAAATTAAGTCCATTCGAAAGAAGACTTGCATAACCATCGAAAAGTGGTTTCGACAACAGGTTGTAGAGAGCAGTCGTCGGTGGTGTGGAGACGCCTTTAGGGGTGGAGCTGAACCAGTTACTTGTCATGTACGTCTGTGCACATCGTCTTTTCAATTTTCTCCGCTTTTTTCCGTGCGCCAAAAATGCGGTGCATGTCGTCTTGGTTGTAGGGTCCGTCGCGCGGAACTTCTCAGCTGCAGTCAGACGGTGCCGACAGTCGATGATTTTTTTGCTTGTTGTCCAGTATCAATGCTTTCAGGCAATGGCGGCTGAAGCTCTGAGACAGTTTCCCTCCTTAAGGATAGTCGACGCGAGGATGACATCGTAGTCCTTGAGGAATCACGTTGTGGTTGAGGAACCCACGGTTGAAGCGTTGATTGCATTCCAGGCGGACAATCCTTCTGGATTAGTTGAAGTATTCTCTCGGTCGCTCAAAACAGCAGAGCCGTACAAGGTACTAATGGATGCAAAAATGTTCCAGAAGACGGGACTCATCTTGACGATACAAACTACACCGACTTGACATAGCACAAATAACAATAACAGTCATTTAGAGATTTGTAACCGCCGTTCCGAGTTGGTATTGGGCTTTTGTTTCCTACGGCGCATTCTAGGAAATCCTTCGCCGCTTCCTTCATGACTTAGGGAGAAAGGGTGATAAACCAGAGTGCGGAGGCTTGCCCTTCGCGGTAGACAGACTCGCCCCAAGGATGTTTCCCAAGGTCGGGGTAGCCAGAGAGGATGGTGGGTAGAAGGGTCACTCTAAAGTAAACAAAATATATATACACGTTGAGAAAGAGAACGAGTCGTTAGTACAGCCGATCAAATTGGTAAAAAGACTACGTAATTGATTTGGTTTCATTTTTTATTGACTTTTTGTGTATGGTTCTCTTTTATTAATGAAACCACCGGTCAAGGCGCTCGAGGCAACACACATGGTAATGGTGCTTTCATGTTCTTCCTCGAGTTAATTTGTGTCGGAGTAAAACTACAAAAAATCGACCCTCATAACACGCGGAACAGGGCTGTAAACATTTTACTGCGTGTAGGAGCAACATTCCAACACATTTAGGACAGCACCTACCATCTTGATCCGCTTGTACATAGCCAACACCACCTAGAATAACCAAACCCGCAAACGACTTTTTTTTTTTGCTTGAGTGTCCCATCAATCGAATGGTCCCAATTCAGAAATTGTACCCGAGCCCAATGAGGAGCGTCCTCCGACGCGTTGATTGGACGCGAGACCCAACCGAACGCTGACGCAGCTCTCGTGTCCTGTCATGTGTCTCCGCCTGATCTCTCTTTGATGACGGACACCAAACATGTATGTTCTATGTTAGCGGATCTCAAATGGGGATCCCCAAAAGCTTTTGTGTGGTGCGGGAAGTCCTCGGTAAACAACCGAGCAAAGCATAAGAAGTTTTTTACGCACAGATAAAACATCACAATTTTTGTGATGCTTGTTTTGTAATTGACAATATATACATGTATTTCATATAAGCAATTAGTATTTATGAACATAAATCGAGTTTTCGTCAGCATATTTTGAAATTTTTTGTCAGTATATTTTTTTTAAATTAGGAATTGACCTGAAAAAGCGTCCAAACGTATGAACCACACTATCAAATATTCTAGATGCTAACTATCATCAGTCTCATCTCCGTGCTCGTCAGTGTGAGCCAGTAAAGCCTGGCGAGGGGTCCACAAGGGGTCCTCAAACAGTAACAATTAAGAACGGCTGTTCTTGGTGTAGGTTTTAACATAATGCACTTAGGATAACTACTGAAGATTGTTGTATATATTTTAATTTTATTTACAGCTTGCTGATTCTAGTTATCTACCAGTCATAGAACATGAAATTGGTTTGAACAAACCGACTGTATTCAATTGCCAATGTAATTGCTATTTATTTAATTTTTTGTAAAGCTAAGATGCTGAGAGGTCGTGTATGAGAAAAATATGATATGCAACTGCACTAAAAACTAATAGCGCATTTTGGGCTATTCTGTCGTACGATTTCATACCGGACACTGATTTTACTAATCATGCACTAAAACCCACAACAACTGCGAGTAGCTTTTATTGTGTTTGATCATCCATTTGGAATGACTAGGTACGCGTTGCATTCTCGAGAATCGTCGGCTGAAAAATAAAGCCCCATCGTAATATTGTATACTTTGACTAGAACAGTCTCCTGTGCCAGGGGTCACGTCACAGAGCTTTACAGCCACGCAACATACTCAAACAAACAGAATAATAATAAAATTTCTGATAGCTGCGAACCAAGCATCGACCTTTTAGCAAGATGAAACCCAGCTATTAGTAAACCGGGTAATATTGGCTTGAGAGACTGCAGTCTTGTGCATCTAAAGTATTCTCTTCCATAAATAGGTTTCGACTTGTTTGCTGACTTTTTGTATTGTGATCTATCTGCACATCTAAAATTGAGACAATTCAATGCTTGTTATGAACTAATGTTCTGCACCACCGAGTTGCAAGTGGTTTGCACTTGCACTTAGATAGCTGCACGCATTGCGTTTTTTTAGTTAAAATGTATTTAAGAAAAATTACTAGAAGTGCTAAGCATTTTTTGCTTACTACAAGAGGCGTACCATATTGGTTCACAGTCTACTGTTTGTTTGCCAATCCCCGGTAAATTGCACTGTGTTGCATTTGCCCACCTTCTCGATTCAGAACTCCCCCGTAACCGAGAGCCCTCGCATGACCAGTGCGGCAGCCTCTCCTAGCCCCGCTGGAACCACATTTCAGGTGCATCGCACGCACACGCACACACGCGCGCGCGCGCGCACACACGCACACACGCGCACGCGCGCACACACACGCGCACGCGCACGCGCACGCGCACGCACACACACACACACACACACACACACGCACGCACGCACGCACGCACGCACGCACGCACGCACGCACGCACGCACGCACGCACGCACGCACGCACGCACGCACACACACACACACACACACACACACACACACACACGCACACGCACACGCACACGCACACGCACACACACACACACACACACACACACACACACACACACACACACACATACACGCACACACACGCACCAGCGGGCCTTAGAGAGCTGCCACAGGCGGTGAAAGGACATTTGGCTAAGTGGGAGGCAGTAGAAAAGATGGACATATTGTCACGAATGACAAGTGATGAGGCAGTGAATAACTGAGTAACTAAACGTTTAATCGGGCGAACTTGTGCCCAAAAATAAAGAAGGAAACAAAAGATAACACTATACTCGTTTCAGCTTCCGTCCGAGCGAAGCCAAAGCTACGTGTGGCCGGAGCCAATCACGCGCCGGCAATAGTCATGCGTTTCTACTTTTATCCCCCGCCGCGCCGCTGGCCGCCGCGCTCGCCGAGCTTCGTCTGCTACGGGCGTATCGAAGTATCGCCTGCTACAGGTTTAAAGTGCCCTTTCACGTTCTGAAATTTAGTCACAGGGGATGTCAGTACGTAGGCCGACCGCCAGCGTCTGTGTTCGAGCTTTCTACCTGTTGGCATAGTTTCGAGATGCAGGCCACATTGCAGGTGCCCATGACCAGCCGTTGATGTCTCAGGCTGTGTCGGATATACCAGGGCTCGAGGCGCAGTCCTTTTCCACCTGCTTCTCGGCGTTCAATGTGACCGGCAGGGCAAAGGGGGGCCCTGATTTTGCCGCGTATCAGTGACTCGTAGTGGCCCGGACGCTTTTCTTGTTTACAACGCAATCGCGGTACGACGCGGCCGGAGTCTCCCCGCCGAATTTGAAAGTAGGCATTCATCACGACCTCTCGCGCCTGACGCCCAAACGCGCCGCCTTTGCGAAAGGAAGTGTTAAAGCGACTCGGTGAGGAAAGCAGCGAAGCACATGATTCGGCCATTACGGGAACGAAATCACGCAGAAGACCTGAGCGCCGCGAAGCCGTGTTTGCCAGCGGATGTACGTGTTTTCACCAAAATTACACACACCAAACCACCAAACCACATAAACTTCGCATATTTGAATTTCGCTTTCGTTGCAAATCGTTCTCAGCGGTACATCAATCTCGGAATGTTGTGCAATGTTTACGCACAAAGCAGTTATTAAAAAAAAACGAGGACGTCATCTCGCGGTTCCTGATAAGCTTGAAGCAGCTGTCTCATTCGTAGGTAGTGAGGCACTCCTAGAAGGTGGTTCCAGCGGGCCTTAAAGAGGCTGCCACACAGGCGGTGCAAGGACGTTTGGCTGCAGGGGGAGGCAGTAGAAAAGACGGACATATGCACTGATTTATAAGTGGCCGGTATCTGGAGCAAAAAAAGTTATTTCTAAATCATTATGGTGTGCAGGGACTTCAGAGCAGACATAGTACTGGTTCATGTATTGTACCCAATTCACCTTTCTCTTTTACATGCGCAGAGAATGGAACGCCTGGTAAAGCCGAGCTCCGCCGTGCGGGCTACATAGGAAAGGTTCTGTCAAGGATATGTCAGCATGTTTCTGCACACTCTAAGTTGGGCACAGTGGTGTTTCCGTCTCACTCAGATTATAAATTCCCTGCCGATATACCTATTAGGATTCAGAAATGCGATGATATGCTCGGCAAGGCTTTATCTGTTCTGCTTCTTTATTATTGGGAACAAACTGAAGGTGGAGGTTTATATATTCAGTGACATTATGGGACACGGGGGAAAATGAGGTCGAAGGCTGGAGCACAATGTGCAGTCTATGTTTGAGGGACGTCCCTGCTTTTCAAGCATGGGACATAGTGACCTGAAAAACATGCTGCTTTTGATGATGTGTTTAAAGCAGGGATATTGTAAGAGCTGGTATGGAGAGCTCGAAAGGTCTAAATGTTGCATCGTGTATGGCTTGTTTTATAGGTGCGTGGCAATTGTGTAGTGATCACACCATGTAATGGAACCGCAAATCGCTAAAGAATAAATTTTGGGGGTAACTGTAATTGTAACAAAGTTGATAAGTTAAAAAATACTAAAATATAAGGAGAAAGAATAAAAAGGGCACTGGGAATAACAATGACGGCGAAACCCTTAAATTTATTTTATTTTGGGCTCTGATATCGATGCCAGTCATGCCATTCTTACCTTACTGATATCTCAAATCTCAGAGCTTAGGCTGTTTTTGTGTACCAATGTTTGCCTCTTTACGTTTGTACAATGAAATTTCGGTATTTTCTCTAGAGTATAAAGCAGGACACTGTGGTGGCCATTCCTATTCTATGTTTTGAAATAGTTGTCGCTAATTACATGCAGATTCCACATGAAGATCACTTTTTTTTTAAACGAGGTAAAACATATCGTCGGTTCTATAAGAAGATGAACTTTTGCGTTAGATCATTCAGTGGTGTAACTGACTAATATACAGAGGGAGGCTGAAAGTGCATATTGTAAAATACTGAGCGTGCACTCATGTCATACTGAGTGCACACGTGCTACTTATGAAATGTTAAATAATTAAATCAAGGACATCTCAATCTAATTACCCAGACGTCTGAGCCCATCTAGCTAACCAAGATGCTCCGCAATGGCTGCTACTTTTCCAAGTATGACAGTGCAGCTGGTAAAGCCTAAGCTATCAATTGGGCTTCTGTATTTTTGCATTCTGACAGAGTGTCTAACCCCCAGTTTTTCACGATTAAATCAACATTTTGGTTTGACACCTGTTCAGTATTTTACAGTAAGTTAAGCAGATAAAGTGGAGGTGAAAATTTTATATACATTTCCATGCGTTATGTTATCAATTTTTTACTGTAGTTTACACTGCTTAGTTACCAGTAAATAAAGTTTAGTTAGATCAGTCAAGTCAGTTAAGCCTGCACTTTTTTCGGTTTTTCTAAGTAATATAATTCAGGATTTATTTCTCTTAAACAGTGTTCTGTTTTAGATAAGGGGATCTATTGTTAAATCATTTTCTAAAACCTATTAGAGGAACTATATTGCTGTTATATGCCCCAGAGCTTCTGCTTGAAGGCTCATTTGTGATGTGAAAATGATTAAGGTATAGTCTCCTTCAATCTTCTAATAAACAGAAACGTTTTTGCAACTTGTTCAGCCTACGTCACATAAGTGTGAAAAACTATCTGCTGTTCATCAGAGCATTTTATTTTGTGGAACACAAGAAAAAAACAAAAATATCTTGTTTTTTTTTGCTCTGCATTTGTTAAATAAAACGTCCCTGGCACAATGTATTTTTACATTTCATTTGTTGTAGTCAGGTATTTACCTTCACTATATATGGAATAAATACCCTAGCCGCATCATTATGCTTGATTACACATGGCCACACCTTTTGAGACCGAGTTTTTACAGTTTATTTATAGTCCGTTTAAACCACCTCCTCCGTGGTGTAATAAAAGAGTCGAGCATCTAATTTCCAATTCCAGTTGCAGTGTGCAATTTTTCATCAATCCCCAAAAATATATATATTGACTTCATGAGAGAAATAATGTGGAAATGTAGTTAGTCTAAATGTTTGCAAATTTTAATATGCAGAAGGAAGCTATTTAAGAACATATTTTTTTCCGTGTGACTGAAACCAAAATAAACTGAAGTTGGGGGAATCCAAAGCCTAAAAAAACTGTTAAGACTGTTTACAAAATACCAAAAGCAACCAATTTCATACTTATGATTATAGTGGCTGCTTCTGCGAAACTGTTGTTCTGTTAGGTATGAGTCTTTTTTATGCATTGTCTTCACAGTGCTCCTATAATCCTGGACTTCCTCTAAGGCTCATTGATTCAATCGTTTGAGTTTCTGTTAGTATTTTAGTAGTGGCATTGATCTACCCTTGTACAAAATGTGAGCCTTTATAAAGCTGGAGCCAGTCAGGAGGAGGTGCAAGTGACTGGTGTGGCAGATAAGGTATATTTGAGTGAAGCCGCCAAAAAGCTCCAGCCATTTTAGCAGCTCTAATGGCTTTCGGTTCTGCTCTGTTCCGTTTGACTACATCTAATCGAAGTAATGGTGTGATTTGTTTTAATTTCAGGATATTTTGTAATCAAGAGTACGCGGCTGACCGCTGAATAAAAATAGGGCAGATAATTGCAAATGTGAGTGGGCCTGATAACTGAATAAATAATATTTATAACAAAAGTGAGTTTTGCATCCTAACATTGTTTTTGCTTGTTTCTATCTCCTCAATAAGATAAATTGTCACTTCCTTAAACATGCTTTCTTCAATTTACTGTTTGTTTCCCTTTTTAGATACAAGTAACATGCCCTCAACCCCACTGAACTCTCCTGAAGAAATGTCATACGACACAAGGTTTGTGGCAGAAGTGAACGACCTTACCATGAATAAAATGCATTGCTAAAGTTAAATTTATTTTAAACTCTCGACGGACTTGCTATTTTTTAGTATGCCCCAAATAGTATAGTGCCTCTGATGCATTCAAGCTGATACATTAAAAATGAAATATGTTTGAAAGGTGCTTTATAATCGTTTTACTTTCAATGCAATCTATATTATCTACAGTAGAATCTCCTAACCTTAATGCTTAAATAAGACAGGCCAATTTATCATTGTAATATCAAGTTTATCGCGCCATTATCTCAAGCCAGTATATGCATATGCCTCAAATATCCCAAACCTGGGAGGTTTTACTGTAAATACCATGTTAAGCGCTGTATTTCTTTTTGTATATTTAGCCGAAAATGAACAAGCGATGATTATGAACCATTAAGCCTCTATTCCAGTGACGGCTGCAGGCTCGAGCTCACAGCTTTGGAGGATGCTTCAGCAATCATTTCCAGCTTTTCAAAGCTATGAGCTCATACTTGTAGCATTCGAACAGTTCCATTTGAAAGGGCGGTTACACCCGCTTCCTAGACGAGTGTACCCGCTTTCCGAATAAATATAAACGGTTTCAAACAGGTGTTCTTATAGCCTGAGGTAGAGTGTATCCATATTGATTATACGTTGGAATGGTGTAAACATGGGTGTGTCATATCTCCTAAATTTGGGCGTGCTTTACTCTCACCACTAGGCAAGAGGGTAAGAATGGGAGCATTTGACCACTCAAATTAGGGTATAATGATATTCCCAACAAATGATGAGGGTGTAGAAGGAGGACGCTCTCATACTTTTAAATGAGGTGTGTCTCTGCACCGGCAGAATATTGACGGTGCACTTGTACACCAGCAGGAATGTATCTGTGCACTTTAATATGGGGTGTAATTGCATGCCATTGGGGTGCATTAAATGATACGAGTCCCATACACCCCAGAAGGTGTATGCACTACACCTATTTTTTTAGTGTACATCTAGCCGCTCTGAAATAGTCCACTATCTAAAAAGTTGGCATTTCTCTTAGAACGTAGAGGTGCTTGCTTTTAAAAAGAAAGTTAATTTAAACTAGAGAATAAAAATAGCAGTTAAATGCCAAACGTACCACTTCAACCACACCTGACATCGCCATTTGACTGCAGCGAAAACCTCTAGGAGTTATCAGAAGAAAATATTTAATAAGTATTTTTGTTTCTGGGATTGACCTGAGGCGAGGAATGTTAGATTGGGTAGGGATACGCTTTAATAGGTTTAAGATTTTTACATTTTTGTACAGCTGCGCCTTTAAAAAAGTTGTCATTTTTCTTACGCAGAAAATAGGAAAAATAAATATTTCAAACGCGAACGCAATCGATTTCTAAGGGAACTTCTAAAACATAATTTATATTACCTGAACTGCTAATAAAATAGAATTGGAATAAATAAAGAACGTAAATACCTAAAATAAGGCTGCGCCTTCTGGGTGCCTAAAACCGAGGAACAATTCGCCAGCTTAGAAATACTTTTTTTAACCCCGTTATTGTTCCGGGTTTTACTAGAGGCAGTATGACGAAACGCAAGCGAAATTGCTCCAGTTAAAAGGTGTATCGCCGAGTAAAAATGTCATGTCATATTGGCCCTTGCAAAAGGACTTATTCAGAAAGTATTACCGTTCAGTTTAATTACGTTATGAAAATAAAAAAATAATTTGTCGCTGAGCGGTATGGTTATAATTGGAGCTTTTTTTGGGGTATAATCGAAACCACTAAATGCGAAAACTTCACAAATATAAGCCACGCACGTCTATGTACGCCATTACTAAAATTGCTCCATTTAGACTAATTTTTAAGTTTGGGTGTCTTATCAGCTGGCACCTCCGCGCCAGAGGTCCCGCTACCCGTGGCCAACAGACCTTTACTACACGGGCGCCGCCATCTTGAATCGGGAAACTCCTGGTATACGGGAAAACACCGTTTTGCTCTCGCCACACGACTAAGACACGTTCGCGTTTTCATCGCAACTTTCTTTCGTTCTTCCATTCATTTGTCAACTACAAGGCTGGAGACGAGGATAAACAAAAACAAAAAAGGTGTATAGCCGTAACCACTGCGTCACCTGCAATAGGAGAGAAGAAAGTGTGGCTCGAGTCGACAAAGTCAAGCGCTGTGCGGTTTGAATGACGTTGCGAGAAGGACGTTTGATCCTTGAGGTCATCCTTCTAATTTGAAGAATGCATGGCGGCGAAGGTTAGTTGTGCGCTTTGATTGCGAGGAAGCAGGATACAGGCGCGGAGGTGGATTTTGAACGATATCCGGAACTTCAAAACGCATCTGAATTCAGTGTTTTTTCTTGGAAACCGTAAATGCTGCGCACGTGTTTCATTTTTTGTAAGTCCCCTGGTTTAGTCACTGTCGATGATGGCCCTAAAGTTTCTCTTTAAAACCATACTGCCTGTAAATATATCAGCTTGAACTTTCGAATTAAACTTGAACACGAAAAAAGAAAGGACAGGAGAGGACACATCTTTATTTCTTCGTGTTCAAGTTTAATTCAAAAGTTCAAGCTGATATATTTACAAGTATGTACCTACAAGCTCAACTCTCAACCATACTACCTTCTAATTTACAAATTAAATTGTTAATTACTGAAAAGTAATTAGGTATAAAATCATTAAACGTTAATATTTTAAATAAGCCCGTTGGGAAATATCAATATCACATCAACCATAGTTGTAAACCTGAGACTGGCGATACGGACAAGGAACCAGCTAGCCTGCACCCTCACCATTGCTTCATCACATCAACCTTTTTTTTTTGTGCATGCGCACTTTTTGAACAAGCGATTTGGCCCCTGTTTTGTAAAGCACCCTATATATTATGTAGTGCCTTCAAATAATAAAAAACAACCGAATTATCATCTTTGAGATTGTTTAGGGTTGAAATATATTATTTTTTATACTTCTCTCATTTCTGTCTTTACTTGACACACATATATTTAGTTCAATGTATTATACCCATAAAGTGCCCATTGGGTTTTACATAAGGCGAGAAGAATGAAATACAAGAACTTCAAAACATAAAAATACACACAAAAAAAAACAATGGTTGCTATCTGCTTAAGAAAATCGAAAGTGCAGCTTTCAGGCTAGATGACTCCTGAATAGTGACAATGATATAAGAAAGGAAATTCCATGCAGAAATAGAATATTGAAATGGGGAATATTTAAAGAGGGTTGTTTTTGGTGTAACCCATTGAAGTTTCTGAGAATTTTCAGTGCGTGGCGATATGTGAAATGCAGCAGAACGATAGAAAGTTGTCTTTTTATGGAGAATAGTAGTGCCTGGTGTGTAGTGAGGCCGCATCACGATCATCTGGTGGGCTAGTTGGTTGATCATTATGTTGCTCTATCATGTCTCCCTTGGCTATCCTTCCTTGTCGTATTTGCGCTGTTAATTCAACATAGTGAGGCCGGTCTAGAAAGTTCCCTTCTCTCCACGAGGAGAGGAATTCTAAGTTCATTTTTCACATTTGTGATGCTTGTGCGTGTGCAATTTCGGACAATGATGCGAGTGGCTCGGTTTGTATACTTGTTCCAGTTTTTCTGATAGATATAACGGATGAGCGTTTTATGTGACACAGGCATATTCTAGCTCAAAGTGAACGACGGCGGTGTAAGCAAAGATTTTTTTTTCGAATTGGCCATTTGCAGTGTTTCTCTTATGCTGCCGAGAGTTCGGTCGTCTTTGGGGCTATGGGATTTATATGCAATTCCCGAGAGAATTTCAATATGAAATATTCCACAAAGTATGTGTATGTGTGTACATGTTCAAAGGACACATCAAGGAAAGAGTTGTTAATTGCGACTCTATATACATTATTGCTAAAATTTATGAATTTTTAATATTGATCTGCAGTATGCTACTTTTTACAAATGTTTAATACTAATCCAGTCATTTTGAAGTTGAGTGAAATCTTTAGTACTAGGTTTTTCCAATATACTGAGAAATCATCATCATACAAACGAATGGTTGACTGGATACTTGTCGACAACTCATTTGCGTACAAAAGAGCGGGCCCAGCACGAAGGCTTGCGGTACTCCTGACTCACTCACTGTCCGATGATATAAGCATATATAATCATAATGTATACCGGGTGTGTGTTTAAAGATAAAATTTAAAATTCACTCTATTATAGAAGTTTTATGTTGAAACCGTGTTATTTAAGAAGTCAGTGAGGGCGGTACTTTATCAAATTTATTTTGCAAAGCAATAAAATGCGCATGGATGTGTGCTCTAAGTTGAACTCTACAATGTAAATCCTGGACAAATCGAGAAAATGAGTTTCAGATGGTGAATTCCACTCGTAGATCCGGAGCGCTTTCCAAAATCCGCGAGGGAGGAGAAATTCCGCTCCGTGGGACCCGCTCCAAATCGACGAGGGAAGATAAACTCGCCTTTTGGAGCGGCCTCCCCACACCCCTCCCCACCGCTTCCCCTTCCGCCGTTCAAAATGGCCGCTGCTCGAGCTTGACAAGCCCACCAACGCCTCAGCCGACTGATCTTTCCGACGCAGAAATAACACGCGACACAGGCCGGGCGAAATTATACGTACACCACGGCGCCCATGTCGCAAATAACGAAGACGTCCGCGTTCGGCACCGTCACATACCTTTCGGCCGCCTCGAAGCGGCGGGGCACGGACAGCGATTGCCAGCGGTGGAGTTCAGATTTCTGGTACGACTTTAATAAACACAGAAATAACAAACTATCACTTGCACGGTCGTTGACTAATCTCTTCCTGCTTTCTTGCACGGGAAAACGCCGGCGGAATGCAGTGTAGAAAGGTAAACAATCATTGGCTGCAGAATGAACAGGCCTAACCTTGCGTCAGCCTCCGGCTTTTCGTCGTTCTTTTTCTCGTTCTTCCTCTCACGATCACAGATGTCAGCGCTTACGATTTACCACGCTCCACAGTCCCGACTTTGTATCCCCGATCTACGCGAGGTAGAAGCGTTCGAGCCGTCACAATCCCGCGTAAACAACCGACGCACCCGAACAGATCCAACTCGACGACCCGACCGTGGCCCCGCCGCCCCACCGACCCGCCAACTTCGCCGCGCCGCGCATGCGCACTGCCTAGGAAATGACGTAGAGCGCTCTGTACTTCCCGTATTTCCGGAGAGATCTGTGAAATCCCGGAGAGCAAGTTCGGCGGGGTTTGGGGCGCTCCGTGGAGCGGGCGCTGCTAGAGATCTGCGAGCGGAAGATGACCAGCTCGAGCCAGATCTGCGAGCGGAATATGCGCGCTCCAAATGGAGCGCTTTTGGAGCGCTCGAGATCTGCGAGCGGAATTCACCAAGAGATATGAAGCGGCCGGTGGTTCACAAAAAGGCAGCTGTGTACAGACAAGTATTCATAATATTTCGAAAAAAAATTTTGTTTCATTATTTTACTAGGTTTAGCTATAAGAGAAATGGGCGCGTAGTTTGTGAAATCATTAATTTGGCCTGTTACGAAAACCGGAGTAATTGTTACCATTTTCAGTCCGCAGGTATTTGCCCTATATCAAGGTACTGCTGAAAAATAGAACAAAAAACGATAGAACATCAATGATTACTAAGCTTCGGCAGCCTTATTGAAATATTATCTAGGTCAGAAGGTGAGTTTGTTTGCTGTAGGATTCTTAATTAGATTTTTTTTTTAAATCACTTAGCAGAAAGGTATTAGCCTCATTTCTGAGACAATCTTAGATACAGCTGGATGACTAGGCCAGGACAAGGTGACATCAAAAAACAACTAAAAAACACTGACTGAATTTATCGTCCACCTCACCAGCATCTAGCTCGTCTCAAAAAGCATCAGTGAAACGAAAAGTCTTTGTGGCTTGCTTCAGATAAACCCCGTTTAAAAGCTTTCTGCGATTTGTTTTAATAGTGCCGCGGTGAATATTTATTGTCAGGATGAATCTATCGGATCACTATAGTAACTTAGCGTCAAATTGGTTAAAATCTTAAGACACTGCTTCCGGCTAAGTACAGCTTCCGGGTAACCAGCTGTATTGGTATCAGTAGCGGAGATGATCCTTAAGAGGCTTTGAGCAAAGGGCAACACCCGTCCAGAAGAGGCCAGGAGTAAACAAAGGATTGCAGTAGTGCCGTATATGCACAAGACCGCGCATAACCTAAAGAATATAGCAAGCCGCATAGATACAAAGGTGGTCTTTTCTGCGCCAGAAAAGCTCGCCAGGCTGAGCCATTTGACGAACCCTTCCCGCAAAGCCTCGCTGGGTTGTGTGTTAAGGCACAGAAATCCGTTTGTCGCTTGTGTTGAGGGCGTGGTGTATCAGATTCCGTTAACATGTGGTAAGAAATATGTAGGTCAGACTGGGAGATGCCTGAACGACAGGCTCCGAGAACATAGTCTTAACGTCAAAAACTATCGAGAGGGACACCTTTCAATGCATTGCCATGACTGTGGATGCAAACCCTTGTTCGACTCATGCTCGGTACTGGCTAAACATAAAAACAGAACTGTTAGGGAAATTATCGAAGCGTACGAGGTAAAAAGGCCAGGTGTGGGGTGTGTCAGCGTTGCATCCATCGCCCCTTTTCGATAAGGAGGTGCAGTTCATGCGAGCGGCGGCAAGGCCTGGGGTTGGCTGATTGATAGGATCGAAGCGTGTATATAAGCCGCGTTTCCATGTTGATTAAATAGTTGCAGTCAGCGCTCGTGTCTGTCCTGTCTTTCTTTCTTTTGTCCTCGTATAAAAAGCGCTACCATGCCTTTGGCAACCCATGACCAATACCAACTAGCCCAGCATTCAGCATTGATAAGTCTCTTTTCAAGAGACTTTTAGCGTGATATACTCTGGCGTTGATTCGTCCGTCTTACTTGAGAGCCGATCACACTTTTGCAGCGTCAGCTATACTGGGCTTGCTGTACTGGGCGAGTGTAATATTGCCGAAAACGAACGGAGAACGCGCGCCTTTATCGCAGTTGACTTTGGCGAAGGGTGAGGGCGAGTGCAGCATGGATACCCTCGCCCTTTCACTGAAAATAGCGCTTGAGGCGCATGCGCGTCAGGCCAATTACGATTGCGCGCGAGTTCATGTCATCGCACTCCTCGGCACCTACTTTTTCTGGCCTCTGGTCACCTGTTCCCTCGGAGCTCTAAGCCTTTGCGCGCAAGAATGGGGCGCCGAAGCTTACGCTGGAGCAAGCAGCGGCTGCTCGACGGCATAAACGCGCCCGCGAGAAACAACGTCGTCGATGTGTAGGTGGAACGCATTCGACGTCTAGATCCACACTGTGCGTGAACGTGAAGCGGCACGTAAAAGAGAACGTTACCAAGCCAAGAGTGGGCACGCCGGTGCGACCAAGCAATTTGTGAAGCGCGTTCACGTGAGCATTTTCGGTGCTAGTTCTTATGTGTGTGATCTGCTGTGGTTTCCGCCGGGACACCCCGCGATGCGCCATCACCGAGGTGTTCAGCCAATCACGTCCGTAATATAAGCAAAATGCAGCACCACATAACGCTGTTCATCCGAATCGCATCGTGTGATCGTCGCTGCAATATTGTGTTGTCTTAAATTTTGGTATGTAACAACGTAGGCGTGTAACATAGCCGACGAAACACCAATGGCCTATCCAGATAATGTAACTGTACTCTATTTCATGCACAGTGTGCAAATCTATCGTAGCTACAGGCACTAGCGTGTCGCTTAGCATCAACAGCCACTAAAGCGCTTGCAAAGTAAACGCAAGGAAATATAAAGCAGTCGTTTGTCTACGCAACCCTACTGATAAGAAATACATAGGGTGTTTCTCTTTTGTATTTTATGTGGGACCTATCAAAGAAACCTTTTTGGGGGTTCTTTTGGGATTACAAAGGAAAGTGACTTTATTCTTATCGAGGAAATCTGCACCTCCCATCAACCCAAAGTTCATAATTCATGTCTTTCTTTTTCTAGCGGCTGCTTTCCTTACGCCTTTTGTCGAAGAGTCAGCCTAACGGTAAAAACACCAAATTTTCTTCGTGTATATAGCGCTGGGAAATTAAATGTACACTTCAATAGATGTTTCTTGTGTAAGGGAAGCTAATCCTTCTAGTGCGATTGCGTCAAAACTGATTCTCTTTTGAAAACGAGCGCCTTCATTAGCTGTCAGGAAGTGTGAGGCGTTGCAATCAGATACAGTAGATTGAATCCCTGGCTACCGGATTCAACAGAACTGCATGCCTTGCCTTTGTGCAAGGGGACACAAAAGCGAACACCGGAAACTAAGGCGTAAAGATTTGTGCGCCTTCCTTGCCTCCTTATCGACTTCACTGAGCAACAATATATTTTTTTGCCATCTGCTTCCCAAGTTATCGCAGTCGAAAAAAAGTCGTGCTGTTTACTTCAGTAAATTGTTGATATGCGACATTTATTACCTGGGTTTTGGTTGCAATCTTACGTGTTTAATTTTGTTCACGTGCGCTATCCAAGGATTATAGGGCCGCTTTATTGTGGGCCTGTTCATGAAATGGGTGATTGTGCTGTTGTCGTTAATTACTGTCGTCTTTACATGACCAGTACACCCTCAAAATGCAAAGAGCATATCGGGAGTAATCATATCAAAGATTATATTTGAAGAATATATTTTTGGATGACCAAATAGAAAATGAACGTAGCCCGCCCTCCCCAACCCCAACGGAGCTCCATCTAGCTTTTTAATATTTTTTTCTTGATAACGTAGAAGGCGAAGGACTTTTTAAAAGTTACAGTGTCCCAAGTTACAAGTATAAAACATTAATGATGACATTCATCAAGTATTTTTTTATCAGGATAGCCAAAACGTATCATGCCGCTGACTTAAAATATGATCTCTGATACCAGAGGGTTAGTGACGAGGCATCGGTTGTGTCTGGGTTTGTTTCTTGCTCTATGGTTGTTTGAGTTTGACTCTTCTGACGGCATTAGGATGAATGGGGACAACTGAAAAATAAACAAAAAACCCGAACGATTTTTTTTTTTTGGAGAGGGGGGGGATGTTGGATAACTGCGCGTACTTAGAGAGGGATTTTGCAGCGATTAAACCATCTGTGTTATCTCTTCCGTCACTTACTAAAGACTGCAACATATTGTTTTGTTTTCTTTACTCTTTTATATAGGCATCCTCCACTTACTAAGTGAAATACTGATATAAAGACTCCAACTGAAAAGGTTACGCGTCTTGTACACACGGAGAAAAGGCTCATGGCAAAGCAAAGAGCGGAAATGAAAGCACGATTCGCCGGTTGGCAGGCAGGCGCGCCCGTGATTGCCACAATCGTATTACAGGAGAAAGAATAAACTCAAACAACACTTCTGGTTTGACACGCCATGCGAAAAGCCAATGAGCGCACCACGTATACAGTCATGTAAATTATTTGGGCGGGTAAACCAATCTGGCATTCATTTATTATTACGTTCCTTGCAGATAGCGTGTTGCCAAGATTAACACTCGATGTTTCCACCTAAGAATAATTTTCAGTCGCTGATAACCAGAAAATATGATGTTGGAATTTTCGATACAGTAGCTCTGGAAAAACATGTGGGCCAAGCCAGTCTCGGATGTCTAAATATTGCTCTGCTGCTAATGGGATTGCCGCATAATTTGATAAAAAAAGCATTACCCGATGAAAAAGCAATCGCGGGAGAAAAGAAGCGTAATAATGACGAGACGTTTACAATGAAGATTCTCTGTAATGCCGAACTAGAACGCAGCTCTTTAGGAGCAGGAGGAGGGTGAGTCCAACACCACCTAGACAGAAGGCCTCCGCAGTCTTCTCTCCCTCTATGTGCGATCATCAGAGTCGGATCGCGCTAACTCAGCTGTGGGTCCGAGCCCGACCTTCGACGCGCTGGTGGACTACGGCAGCCGAACGCAGAGCGCAGCACTCGTGGCAATCAGGAGGCTCGATCCGATCTGACTGTGATGACGCGTGCGAACCTTCTCTCTAGGTGGTGTTAGGTGGGTACCGCCGTGTGACGTAATCACTAGGGTGACGTCCTCCGTTACCCTCGTGACGTTACACGCTAGCGTCGCGGGTGACGTCATGCGGTTACGCCGACGGCGGCGGCGACGCCGCTGAACCCGGAATTGGGCGCCTAAAAGTCGCTGCGCTCTATTACAATTCGCCAGCGCCTGGGTTGCTTCCAGTTGTTGCTGAATAAAGTAGAACCCATGGATCACCACACAGAAAAAATAGGGAACTCGAAAGGCACACGCCAACTTATTTTTATTTTTATGAGCAGGGTAAGAGGCAAGGTTGCCCGTATTATTTGATAGAAATAATATTATAATCTTCTTTTCGAAAAGAGTAGAAAGTACGCGAAAAATATTGTTCTGAAATTCTTGCTGCGTAGCGGGAACTGTGCATATTTCTCTATTTTTTGTACATTCTTGTTGCCAGAAACTTTGAAAGACATCAGAATATCCTTAGGTCATTATTGGCTTAAGCTAACATTTCAAAAGTTTGATATTTTTTCGCCCAGGAGAGGATTAAAACTTCCTCTCTCGTGATATCTTTATTGCTCGTGATATTGATAAATTTTGAGTTTCACACACATTTATTGTGCTCTTGCATTTTCAGTGCTTTTAGACGCTTTCTCAATTTTGTTTGGACGTTGTAATTTCATAAATAGAAGACTGATTGTGTATAAAGCGCATACACAGTACATTTATGTGTTCGTTGCCTTCAAATGTGTTTAGCATGATACTTTAAAAACTGTTTATCTTGTTTTTTTCTATTGCTGTTATGTATTGCTTGGTACTCTCCTCCTCTCCCCCCCCCCCCCCGGCCCTTTGCAAATACCAAATTGTGCAGGACTGCAATATGGTCAAAAACAACCTAATTATAAGTTGTAGAAAGCTTACGATCATCTGTCGACGATAAACATTTAGTTCGAGCGCGAATAAGGTGAGCCGTGTAATACCTTGCAGTGTGGTCACCGGGCATTCGAAGTAGTAAGGACAAAATATTTTCCTATATTTAACGCATCTATCAGAAGTTCCATGTATTATGATTACTCCACAGTGGAGTCACAATGATTGATTGCAGTGAAAGAGAGAAGGATCGCATCATTTTCATTCTCCAGATACCGTGCCTTATTATTTCTGAAGTCTCTACTAAAACTACATAAAATTAGGCCACTTAATCTGTAGATTTTATAATGTCAAACATTGGCTATATCCTACTTACTATCGCCGATACTGGCTTTCAATGTGGCCGTCTACTCTTTCATTGATCATTAGCATAACACTGGTGTGGGGTCTGCCCGATTGGATGGGGGAAGGGGTGGCATACTATCTGGTTTTCTTGAAGGAGACGACGGAAACCTGGGGAGCGGAGCGGAAATGGGTGATCTTTGATCGTACTTCGAACTATTTTACTCGACATTTGAATCTTTCGCATATTCGACTGCTTATTTCGCATACACGGTATCAGATTACGGCGTGAAGGTTTTGAGTGTAAAAATAAAACCTTTCGCCAAACATTTACTTTTTTTTATTCGATACCTGAACGCCATTAGGGCAGCAGTTGGTTACTGTTCAGCCATTCACACAGTACACGGAAGTGCAAGAAGAAGAGATAACTGACTCTCGTTGTAGCTGAATAATTGCGGGATGCGACTAATATTAAAGTCACCGTTTGCGTCGAATATTCTTGGGCTCTGGAAACGATGGAGTCCATCACTCTTAAAAATAATGCCTGCTCAGAAAGAAAGCTTGCTAACTTACTTCTGATGTGGAAACAAAAAGATTTACTGTTGAAAGTGCAAGCTCCACTGTGTCGTGGCGCAAATTATACGATTGTCGTGCTCAAAAGCCTACACCAGAAAAAAGGGATAGCTTGGTATTTTGTATGAAGTTTAATACACATGAGTACGACGTTCACATTAGTTATGCTCGACTGGAGTTATATATTACTGTCGTTCCAGGAATGAGAGCTCTTGAGATGGGCGCACTCCAAGAGTTGTCTGATAAACTGCCTTCCAGCGGTTCTATGGGTGCCTTTCCAACTTAGAAACCCAAGTGTGGGGTATAGTTCTTGCTCTTGTGGCGAGCACCGGACGTGTATTTCTGGCTACCTGCATTTAACAGCGACTGGCTTCTGCGTTTCAGATAATCTGGTCATCGTTCTTCCTCAGATGCGTGATTGTCGTTCGAGCTGAGTCGCACAATTGTATTTATACGTCGCTAGGAGAAGGGTGCTTTATCTGAACAATCGTAGTTGATTTATGCTTGCTAATGGGCTTGTCCAAGTCCGCAATATCACCAGTAAAATGGCATGTTTTGAACATCAAGGTGTCACCTAACATTGATGTGTTATGAAAACGAACAGGTAAACGAATGAAGCGGAGGCTTCCCCAATATGACTATAACCACAACTAGTTCGATGCCATTCTTTTTCATGAACGAACACGCTGTGGGATGTAATCGTAAAACTTTAAACTGAAATCTTGTAACTCGGCGTTGGTTCTCATTTATGAAGAGCTTCATTCCATTTAAGCGACACGCATGTAATTTGTAGACTCATCACACATACTAATGGATCCTTCCGCACGGCAGAATAGCGAGGCGCTCAACGCGCGCTGGCCGAGCGCGGATGCCTGAGGCTACGTACGCGAAATGCGAGCGATCTGGCGACGGTGGAGCGCTCGCATAGCTGCTCCAACCGATATGTGCATGCGCAAAGCGGAGGAGCGTGCGTCGAGCGATCCGGATAACTCCCCGCGCCGCTTGCTCCAGGGAAGTTTGATCCGGGTAGTCGCTCGCAACATTTCATTATTTGCATTTAGCGGCGTTTGCAACATGTCGCATGTCGGTTGTCGCAGAAGTACATACAGAGGTTAGGACACGCCAAAAGTATAATACGAGATATCTATGCCACTACGACTTATTTTATGTGCCTTACTAATCATCTGCTAAATACACTCTGAAGAAGGGTATCGCCTTACACCCTTTTGTCCCATAATAATGCACCCAAAACTTACAATTCCGACGTAACAGCGCACTATAGTGCAAAAGACGGCCCTCAAATTTAACGAGGGGCTTGATAAACGAGTGCGGATATAACTTACGCAAATAGCCAAAAGTACGTATCAAAGACCAGAAAGAAAAAACTGGAGGTTTTGCGGGTGGGCCAGATGTTCCCGATTAATCTTATTTTGTAGAAATAACAGGAACACGTACGTTAACTATTCTAATAAGTTGTACACACACGGCCAGTCAAGCCTCTCGTGAAAGCTTCAGCACCGTCCAGGATCGACGCCAGCGCGCTGTACGTCGAGACTGAAGCCTTGGACTGTATTATAGTGGAACAAAGGCTGTGAGAACACACCCTTTTTTTTAGTAGAGGTTTTTTGAAATGGCGCGATAGCTTGGGAGGGTGAAGCATATTTATGTGCGAGACCCTCGAATTCCGAAAATTCTGTGATGTTTCTTGGGTCGGTGACATCATAGGACCGACGCGCGAGGTACCTGCTCTTGCACTCGTAGACATGGCTCTTTCGGTGTCTCGCTCTTCGGCTTTAACGTTTATACTACGTTCAACCCGTGAGCTGAGACCGCGAGACCAGAGCTTGCAAGCGCGACGGGCTCCACGCTCCTGCGTTTTGAGACATGCGTTTCTAACGCGAGCTGCGGGAAGAACGCTTCTAAATCGGCGACCTGAGGCTTTCGTGCTTGTGGCGTCGGCTGCAGCTCTCAGCTTATGGGTGAATTGATCATGCGCCATTCTAATTGGTGAGCATGTCCCCGTCTGCCATGCATGTGATCTGCTCAGTAAACCAGGCTCCTGTTCGTCAGCCCGGAAAGCGAACGATGTCACGCGGCATACGCAGGGACGCACTCGAAAATGAAACCGACGACCATGCGGCCCTGCTGAAAGGTCACCATGCCTTCACGCGTTTTAGAGCACGCAGTTTCAGTACAAGGTGACGTCAGCGGCATCACTCAGTTGTCGTGCGGAACCTTCGGCACTGGATACGGTAGCTTCCATCCTGCTGCGCATCGGAGCGCTGCGCGCGCCGCAAATAATGACCTTTACGTCCATTGATTCTACACTGGGAGCGTAGCTTCGTTTTAGAGCTGTGGCTCTTAAGGCTAAACTCCATGAGACCGAATTATGCTTGAGCGAATAACTGAAGAACGTCGCCCGACGGCACGCTTCCGCTTTGCGGGCGTCGCATGCACCAGCACTGTGCTGATGCCACGCGCAGAGCAAAGCCGCCGTTCCAAATTCGCCGCTTTTCCTGCTTGTATTCGTCCCATGGAGTCAGCATGGCCCCGTGGCGCCCATCTCCGGGCGTTAGAGCGGCGTTGGCGTCGGAGTCGGCGTCACCGCGCGTTACGCTAATATGGGATGTTTCCATAATGACGTCACGTGACTCACACGGGACGTCACGAGGGTGACGTTTTACCCTGGCAAACCTTGCGGGAAAGTTTTTCGCGGACTTCTGGTGAGAACTTTTTCCGCTAAATGAAGCAGAAACATATTCCAGTGAATTTAGCGGAACTGTTTCCTGCCGCTTAATGGTGGCGGGAAGGTGCCGGTTAGATTTAGCGGTGAGAATGTTTCCACCGCTGCATTTGGCTGCAAATGTTTCCCCGTTACAATAATAGCATAGGACAATTCCGCCGTCTCTATCAGGAAACATGTTTCCCCCTAAATTTGAACGGGGAAATTTTCTTAGATGTGCCGAGAAGTGTAGCGAAAAGCTACCGCTAGATGAAAAGAGTGCAAGACAGGAGGAGAGGAGGATGGTAGGGTATGGAGGGAGAGGAGAGGCATACCCTCTCCCTCCATCCTCTGAAAGCTGCGCTCCCAATCCGGTATTGTGCTCAGAATTGTAGACGTCTTTATTTTTATTTTTTTTACGTTTTAACGCCATTTGCGCACATCTCGTTTTCTTTTTCATATCAAGGATTTGTATTGTACTTACATACCCGTGAAGACTCGAGAACTTTCTTATAATCTGCTTTTCTAAAAATCGTCAGGATAGCAAACCTACCCTATGAAAAAGATGTTCTTCACGGCATGTGGACCTGGATAATTTCCGAGTGACTTGAAGGGACAAAGATAACGATTGCCTGTAGGGTTTGTAGTTCACTCTGAAAAATTCCAGAACGTTGTGCAGATTGGTGGTATTTCAAATCTTGTAATCACGCTAGTATATGCCGAAGTAGTCTTAAAGGCGCGCTAAGTGCATTCGGAGATCGTCCATTTACCGTCGTAACTCAATCTAGGCGCTCCTATCTCGTCACTAAAGAAAACCCGAAATAACTGCATTCAAGCGCGGCCGATTTCCCTGATTAAAAATCCAATCAAGGATCGTGCCTCGCCCCCCCCCCCTTTTTGTGCCGTGGCGCAGGGCACCGGGGAGCCACCAGACGAGAAGACGCGGGGGAGGGCGCGACAGTTCCGGCAAACTAAATTTT
>JAZHYW010002934.1:0-96229 GCA_037355805.1 Ixodes ricinus
GTCGGCATTCACCGCATCGTGGGGTCCTACACTCGCGACGAATGTGACCGATTCGGTAGCATCGTAGACATAGTGGAGGGCGGCCAGGCACGAGCACCAAGCTTCGACAGCCGAACACCGTGAGCTGGTGTGGTATCTGGCTCGCGTTCATTCCCTCGTGAAGGGTCAACGTCACTTCTTTGTTGAGCGTTTCCATCTGTTCCATTCCGGCGCAGCGCCATTTTTCTCTAACAATCGAACGCACCGTGCCAAAAGGCGACAGTGCTTCTTCGATGCGCTGGTTCTCCAAGTGAACTGGTAGCCAAAGAAGCTTCAGTTTGACGTCCCTGGTGTCCGGGTCGATGATTAGACATCGGCGCCCCTTAACGCGGAGCTCTGCTTTGGTTACGAGTTTGGTCTTGGCCAAAGCGTTTGCGCAGGTTACCATCCAGACGTGACTCATCTGGAATTGGCCGATTCCGATGATATCCTGGCTGTCAACAACGTCCCGCAAAGCGTCTCGGAAGTCTGTTGCTCGGTATGGCCGCGCGGCGAGATCTCCGTGTAGGAAGACAGAATTGAGGCTCAAATTACCTGTCGGTAGACGGGGAAGTACGGTCCGGTACTCTTCAGTCGTCATTACGGTGGTACTGGCCGAAGCCTCAGAGGTTCCCCGGCCTGAAGCCGGTGCGTTTTCACTGGAGAGCATTGAAAACACGACCGTTCCGAACGGCGTCTTCTTCTTTCTCCAGACCAAAGTCGCAACCAGAAAGAGCCGTTTTTTAGAAACTTATATGTCTTCTGAATTTGGTTGAATACATTGTGTGGTTAGTCTCGTATTTAATTTTTTGCTACCTGTTCAGGATCGTATTTCTAATATTGTGGCAATGTTGAAATACTCAATAATTTATTATTACTGTGTCTGCTAATAGTTTTTAATGCGCTTTGCTGATCGTTTTATTGCAAGCGTGTTGAAGATACGCGAACTTAGCCTCCGTAAAGTCGCTAGGCATCCATAATAGCCAACGAATGCAATCCAATCCAATCCACAACCTTGTTTTTGCACGTTTCGCCGATCGTGCTTGCCGTGTGTGTTTCATATCTCTGTCATAAGGTAAATTTACCGATTAGTCGTGATGCGTGGAGTTCACCTTAGTTTCAAATGTGTCCGAAAAAGAAGGAAGCGACTGTGAGCCGTGGAACTACGTCGAATCTGCTCAACAGCCAAGATCGTGGCACGGTCGTTCCAAAGTAAGTTCCTTTCTTTGTTCGTTAGGGCTAGATTATTCTTTCCTCCGTTCAAAATGCTTGTTATTGTCTCTAGATCACTTGCTTTTACCATTATTACTAATTGTGCGCGAATGGTGTTATGCGAGGCTGTTTTTCTTCTTTTTTTCCCGATGCAGAGCACTCCATCCTCGCGCGAATTATCGGTCACAGATGAGCGCTTACCGCTCATTCACACTGGAAGCGGATCCGCGTTCGCAAAGCGGTTGCGAACGCGGTTGTATAAAGGTCCAGTACAATTGCACGCGCGCTGGATGACATCAAGTGCGCGTGCAGTTGTGGTTGAGGCTGCGTACTCGCTCCGGCGGCGGAAAGTTTTGGGGCATGGGGCCGGGCGGGCGGGCGGGCAGGCAAAGGCGGAAAAGGAAGGGGGGGGGAGGAGGGGGTTTGATTGCTTCCTCCACCGTATTGTTTACTGGTAAACTAGAATGTCTGGAAGAGCGCGGTGCCCTCCATCGCCGAAGCTCAAGGTTCGACACTACGGGTGCATTCTGTGTGCGTATTTGCGTCCGGAGAGCTGGTCCAGGCAAAAGGCAGCGATTGATTGATCGAGCGAGCAGGCCCGTGGCTTCCGCCGCCCAGTCGTCTGCAAACGACCTCATTTTCGCGATTCGTAATCAGAAAAGAATTGCCAAAAATTGGTGCCGTGGTAAATTCACCCCATGGTGATTAATGCATAGCATACCGCTCCCGATCGCAAAAATTTGGACCCGCGAAATAATTTTTGACGCCGCTTCTGGGCTTCTTGGGAAATTTACAAGCATATCCTTAATTAAGGTAGTCTCGCCAGTTTATTGAAGGTATATTTTATTCAGTGTAAGTATATAGTGTTCATACCTCACTCACTTTGGTACTGCCTTTAGCGAATGGTGTAGGTTGTAATTGTTTTTGGTTGTTGCATGATTGTAGTAAGTTGGTTAATTGAACACCTTGAAAAATAGTTCACAAAAAGTCAAGGAGACAAGGAAAATAACACATAGACCACATGCAAGTGCAGACTCTCAACTCGCATAAACAGAGAAGAAGGAAATAAAGTATGCGGAAGGAGCTCGAGCAGAGGCCCAAGTGGAACGCACTGATTCACCCATTAGCAAGAGCAGATTTTAAAAACATAATTTCCTCGTCAGTTAAGGTAACAGATGGATGGCTAATACATCAAAACAGCTCAATCTCTCTCTAAAATTCACGATGGACTGTCAGCTATCTATGCACTGTTTACACTGCTCGTGTATGTCATCCTTAGAAGAAACGTGAATAATTAGCATATACTATGAAAAACATACAAGAGGATTATTTTAGGCCTTTATTATTCGTAGTATGGGCAACCAATGTGTCCGCACATTCGCCTGTTACCTGAGCTACCAAGGAAATTGTTTTTAGTCTTGTGCATATGGGTGAATTAGCACATTCCACTTAGACATGTTTGAACTTTTGCTAAAGCTCCTTCCGCATTCTTTATTTTTTTGTTCTCCAATTTGTGTGACTTGGGAGTCTGCACTTGTATGTAGTGTATGTATTCCTCCCCTTTATTCCTTGTTTTTTTTGTGTACTATTTTTTAAGATGTTCAATTAGAATGAACTCACCACTTTACTACATGGAAAGGCTGTTGTTAATTCTAGAGTGTCTGTAAAACAATCTACCTGACATCTTTGCCTCGTGCCCCGGTTCCTGAAGCTCAGTTCTCTTAGCACAGCCTTTCTGATTTCTCTGATCCTCTCTTCTTTTCTTTTGTGTTCAATAGATTGAGTTGCTAGTGTGCACCTGTCTGTGTCCTACGTGTTCCTGTCCTTTTGCCCTTGTCTTTTTGTACACTTTTTTCAAGTTGGTCCATGATATTTTTATTGTATATTCTACTCTGTGTTTTCATCTTTATACTTATTACTGCAGCCCTTGCGAAGCAGAAGTTGGCATTCACTTTCACCATCCTGATGCGAGTGTCCTGAGACGACACAGAATGACAGTCTCCTCTGCTGAAGTCTTCATGGAAGACTGCCAAGGCTGTTTATGGTAAGGTGCTCTACATATTGGGCAATATAATAGCAACTTATTGCTGCTAGGATTGTTTTTAACACAGACTGTGTTTATGGGCTGGCCTTTAGCAATTCTGATGCCACTCGCTTGGAATGAAAGCCTGTAGGGAAATTGCGCATTTAATTTGTAAGCAGAATGCAGAGTTGACAACAGAAGTGCATCACTACTTGCATGCAGTGTTGCTGTGTGTGTTGTATTTGTATTTTGTATTTGTTTATTTAGTGTTACCAATAATGGCTAAAGCCTTCCCATTGGTGCACTTGTTAGTAGCAACACACAAACACAAACGAACGGCGAGAGTGGTGAACAGTGCCACTCTCGTCCTTCGCCACCGTGCCGATTGGTTTTCAGAGAAGTTTCCAGTATTGGTCTCTGTGGTATTTTGTCATATATCGCAGATGGACAACACCAGGGTGCTGTACCTACAATTCAACACTCACAAGACTTGTGTGAATACACCCTGTAGCTGGTCGCACTTTCAGAGTCATTTTAATGTTGCAAAAATAAATAATAACATTGGCATATTTGTCGTGCCGAATTCTGTCACACCTGTTCCGAACTTTGATCTCCACGAACTGCGGACTCTTTGCATAGATTCTTGTACATCTCTCCCTCACATATGTCCGAAAACCTTTTACTTGGTCTATCAAGCCGTGTAGTCAAGAAGCTATGATCTGTAAAACTCTCCAGAACACTCCTGAGTTGCAAAGCTTTGCGGTAGATTTTTATGAAAAATATTCTGTGCTATTACCTAACCACGAATACTTGACTGCAGGAGCATGGTATGCATTCAACATGCTTTCTTTGACAAGCTACAGCATCATAAATGTCATGGCCACGACCCTTACTATACCTATTAAGTTTTTGGCTGACGGTGTCATAGAAGCTGTGTATGGGCTGGACCAAACTGCAATCAGCCTTGTGTTATGTGGCACTGCTCTCCCTGTATGCACAGGGGCAGGAGTGCAGCCACATTGCTCCAAGCTGGTGGGTGGTTGATTGAATTGGTATATACTTGCCACCCCACTCTCAGCTTTTAGTGTAGCACCACGCACATCTTGTGGCAGTGCTGCACACTGTTGTGACGCATGTCATATATTTTTTATATTTTTCACAGAACAAGTGGCAGCAGCACCAGCTCCTGTGATGCAGAGCGTGTGCCACATGGGTGCAGCCTTGGGTGGTGCAGCTGCAATACCTGCAACCTTAAATGGAGCAGCTGGTACAGTTGGCCCTGCATCCGCTGAGGCATCTGCTAAAGCACCCGCTGAGGTGGATCCATATCAGCTCCTAAACTTCCTGGTATGTGGTATGGTAAGTTGATTTGGAAATTTTTTGCTTTATAGGAGATACCTCTAGATAGAAAGCATTTCTATGCTTGCCCAATGTCTTCATGATGAAAAGGCCTCGACAATTTGTCATTCACCATGTAGATCTCGATAAATGTTGCTCAAATGAGATCTCTCTTTCAGCACTATCGCTACAAATTATTGTTTTTTGGTGTTGCATCACTTCACCAGTAGTGGTGTAAGGACCAAGTTTATAAAGTCTTGAAAAACATATCTAAGGCGGCATCTCTTTGTAGAAAGTTTAGACCTGCATCTTTACCATTCAGCTCAACATTTTGAGTGCATAGGGCAGAAAGACTTGGAGCATCATATTCCCCATTAATTACCTTTGGCCCATACAATAAACCCTTTTCAGAAGTGTGCGCATGTCCAAGGCTGCCATTTCTTAAACGCGGATCCTGAGTGCGCGGTGGAAACAAGCGCCATGTCAGTGATTGGCTTGGATAGACGTGAGTGCAACGTCAGCATTCCACGTGGACTTCGATCCAATCACAGCTTTCGTGTCCAAGAAATGGCGACCGTCAATGTTGCTTGCTTAGGTTTTGAAAATGGTCTATTCTTCCTGTGTTCACCAGGTACATGGGAATGAAACTCCAGCAATCTTGGAGCATAAAGTGGCTTCTTTTCTTTTAAGGCATTGGTTTTATAGCCGCAGCCACGCTCGAGGTTGCATAATAGCCCCGCACAGAGGTAAAAAAGTGGCGCGCATTGCACCGGCAACCGAAATCAGTGTTCGCATCTTCTCATGTTCTCTATCCATTATGCCGATCAAAAAGTTCAGGGGGCGGGGTGGGGAGGGAGGGGGATCTTGGAACACCATCTAAGGAGCTGGGCTAGGAGGCGAAGAGGGCTGGAAAGGGATGAGCGAGATCACAAGACGTACGGTCAGCGAGTGAGCGCACTGTCAGGTTTTTCTGAGCCGGCCAAATAATCTTCGCCAGCAGCCGACGCTACAAGAGGGCTTGTCACCCAGTACCCCTTGCAGTTCGACAGCAGCAGAATCAGGGGACGTAACAAAAGAGCTTGATAGCTCGAGCAGCGTAGTACTGTTGTATAGGCGCTTCCGAGGACGTTTGGATATGATTCGATTAAGAAAAGGGGTTAAGGTAACGAAAGCTTACTTTATTCAATATGCACGAAGCAGCATTTCATGAAAAGAGGAACTCACCACCAAATACATCGGTTTCGCCTCCTCTTTTAATTTTTTTATAGATACATTTCTACGACGGTTGATGTCAAGGTGACGTGGAAAGCCTGGGGTGACAACAAGGTGAACCAGGACATAAGGCCAAGCGTTGCTGTGAAGAACCTGGCCATTGCTCTGTGAGGGTCCAGTGTCCTTCTGCAGAGGACTGTGACCGAAGTGGCGTCGAATGCCAGTCTTAACAAGGACAGCAGGCTGCCTCTGACACCCAAGAAAGTGGCATTCCTAAGAGGCGAGTGCAAATTATCCCACGCAAACGTAACCTAAGCAGTTATTTGAAAAATCTTCTCAATCAGGGCATTATCTTGGCAGCTAGTTGGTATCATACTGGAGTTCACAATGTTTCGGTGGTCTTTGGATGGGCCGCATAAAACTGACGGGATTGAGCACACGGGTGTAACATAATGGTGGAAGCTTTCAGTAAAATTATGGGAATATTAGGTAACCTAAGTAAAACACAAAAGCTATATTGTTTATACTTCACGTGGAAACACCAGATTTTTTTTTCACTGGCTTTTATTTTGGCTATATGAAGTAAGCAATCCGTAGGGCATTTACTTTTTATTCCAATCATTTGTAGTTGCAATACATGCCACAGTGGCCCTGAACTAGTATCTGATATCTTCACCAAAACAAAAAGGCTCTGAGAAAATTTTATTTTCAGGAAGAGAATTGTTGCAATTTGCAACAATTCTCTCCTTTCTTCTTCTTTTTGACTGAAGGGGGTTTATGTCCTGATATTTGAAATGCTGAAGCCACCACTTTCAGGCGTGCCCTTGTAATAAATCAGCGCAGTATGCCCATTTATCTGGTCACTTCGATGTGCCCATGGAACAACGTGAACTCCCAGTAGGTATTATGTAAAATTACAGTAGCTCTAAGTACTTGTCATGCAGTGGCAAACAAAAGCAGGGTTATATTATGTGATGTATATTAGTACTCTCAATGACCGGTAGGGTGTTTGAACACTCTTAATCACTTTCTCTAAACTGAATTCAGCATCAGCATTCTACTTATTTTTTTAATGGTTGGATCTTGGCTTGCTCAAACATTAGATGGAGAGGGGCAGCATATGTCGGGTCTCAAACACGCGGCCCGCTTGGCGTTTGCTAGCGGCCTGCACAGTCAGGCTTAAGTGTAAACCAGCTTTCTCTGTAAGCTGGCTTTCCCCAATAGTTTGGGGAAAGCCAGCTTGCAGAGCTAAATGGCGCTCTTGGCAGTTCAATCTATCGGGATACAGTGCAATTTTTGTTCAATGTAACCGCATTTTTTGCTATGCATTTTTATTGCATCTACTTGTCTCTTCACAAAGAGTTTGATACAAGGAATAGTTTGGTATAATCGGGTTTGACATTATACAGAATGTGCAATTTTAATTCGAACATAATTTTTTTAAAAAAGGGGGCAAGAGTTACGTGGATGCCTTTCTCACTGTGTATTTGTGGTGCTCGGCGGACATAAATAAGGGGATAACCGTCACAATATGTTGACTAATTAACCAAGATTTGTGAATTAACTTTTTAATGATTGATTTTATGGGGCATGTCGCAATTGCAATTTTCAAGTGCGTCATTATTAAAGGCTATTCCAAACGCAACTATTCCTGAAAGTAATGTGGCATGTGATCTAAATGAACATTTGTTTAAGCCTTACCTCTACAAGCTGTGCTCCTTTAAATATTTCGTCATTGCATATTTTTCAGAATGCCTAGTGATGAAGCTCCGTGGCCAAAAACATAATGTGGATGTCATTGCTCTAATGTCGACGACAGCAAAAGAGAACCACATACTGGGAGAAAAAATAAACGACCGGCGAATGCAAGAGAAATGGAGAGCCAAGCAGTAAATAAAGATAGAACAGAACCAGCCGGTTGTTGGCAATGGTCTGCAGTGAAATACGGTGTCAAGCATGCATTCCCCCACAGGTTCCCACACAGATTACCCACAGAGCATGGGGTTATGAAACCCTATGGGTTACCCACACGGCTCCCACAGGACTTTGGTCCTACACAGCTCCTATAGGATCTCTGCGGGACCCACACAGCTCCCATAGACCCACACAGCCTGTGCGGGGACCCATGGGGACCTATACCCACACACCCACACACCCAAACAAACTGTGTGGGGACCCATAGAGACCCGAACACCCACAGAGTTTCTGTGGGCCCCACACGGTTTCATAACCCCATGGGTCTGCGGGTTTTTGGAGCGGGGTAGCTTGAAGCTGGCACCAGCTTAAGCTGTTTTTTTTCGATAGGGTTAGAGCTTTGCTGCTTATTTCTCTGATCACATTGCGCCATTGAAAGTTTTTGATCAAGCTTTTTGAGCATTATAAAACCTGTCGTACAAATGCAGAATCATTTCACCGATTTACTTTCAACTGCATAGAAGATGCTCAGGAATAGACATGAACAAGATAGATTGAAACAGAGTATCAGTCCATTGTGATGGCTTGACAAATGCTTTGCTGGCCAGATGAAGAATGCAGCGAAGTTAAGCAATGATGACGATTTTTCGACCCAGTTAGCCGTCGACTCTATCTCTGAAAATAATTAATGCAGACAAGTGGAACTGACGGTGCGTTACGAGAATGGCTTGATATGAAATCAATGACTCTCTAAGCCGCCAACACCAAAGATGTTTGTGCCCTCATTCATTCTACATAAGCACCAAGATGCATCTCACTCACTGGGGGCATCAAGTGACATACCTATAGACCTTTTCTGTGTACTCTCGTCCCCAGCCACCTAATAGGCGTATCCGGTATGGGCGACGAAAAAATAATCCAACGTTTAAACCTGCAAATAGTAAAAAAATAAAGGGGAGGCAAACCGAGAAAGTGTGACGGTTACGCTTTTATCCTAAATGCCCTCTATTGTCGTAGCAAAGGCAAAACAATGTTTTCGCCCATACTGGAAGTGACGTCAATTCAAGATGGCGACGCACTTGCAGAAAAGGTTTATATAGACCGTGCTGTTAAGGCTTTAGTCGTGTTTTTGTACCACAAATTAAAAAAAAAACAATTTAATAAAAAAAAAAAAACTCAAATCACAACCGCCTGAGGGCCCATTTAGAAAAAAGTGTTTGCTTAAATTGCGTTATGAGTCACGTGGGCAATTGTGCTTCAAAGTTTGCCTAGCAAACCTACTTCTTGCATTGTTTGCTTTTACACTTCGTACGAAGCGAAGCTATTTGAATAAAAAACAGATGCAATATAATTCTTTTTCGGAAACACCCGTTCTTCCAATCACCGTTCGTGTCGAAGCAATCAGAGACGAAGCAGCCTAATCGGCAGCGAGGCGACGAGCAATACGCGGAGAAGACCAGTAAAATACACTCACATCAGAAGGCTTACTTTGTGCGGTGGACTTCGAATTATTTCGTTTTTTTAATGAGAAGCCAAACACTCATCCACTTCACGTTAGTTTTCTTGCCTGACGGGGAGCGGACGAGTCTTTTGCCGTTCTCTTGCCTGTTTCATCACCGAAAGGCAAAGCAAGCATACATATGGGGAATACGAACGTTAAGGCTGCGGTCCCACGGCAGCCATTTTGAACAAGGCGTTATTTCAACCAAGAGATGGTGACACGCACCGGTGGGGTGTCCGTAATATTAGTTCACGGTGGGATGGCTCGAGCACCATCACGTTCCCATCGTGGCCTTGCTCAGTGCCGCTGCCAGCTGTGCTCAGCTGGCTCAATAGCGGCCCAGCAAACTCATGTATGCGAGAATGTCAGGCTGATATAAACAATTGCAAGCATGGCGCTCCGACTACTGCCCAGGCGTGCATGCAGGTGCAGTTTGCGCGTGAACATAGATTTGACAAGCTTGTAATTGCACGGGCTTGGCCGCACGAGCAGAGACGTGGCGGTGGCCAGCAGCCTTGCTTGCAATTGTCTATAGGGACATGCGATCCGGCGGTTGCCACGGGCTTTCGCAATAAATCTTTCCAAAAAGGTATCAATTGTTGATTGGCCTGTCAATATTTTATCGATGAAAAATGTTTCTCGCAGGTATGCACGCTCAATAGACTCAATCTTCCCAGACACCAGTAGAAGCGGACGTCTCAGTAAAATGCTTCGCGATTTACGGCATTTACCTCGCCATTATTAGAGAGCTTTAGTAGATCGTTCCGATGACTCCGATAACGATACCCGATACTCCGCCACCGCCTTTGCGCATGCATCATTATCGTTATCGGGGGTATCGTATAGGCATCGGAACGATCTACTAAAACTCCCTATTGGCGACGTGAGCGATCGAAATCGTCGCTGTGGTCGGCCAACCATAATTGGCCGGATGCTGTCTATGACGTCACCTAAGGATGTCTCATCGACAAAAATAAGAGGAATGTCAGAACTTCAATTTTGACGGTGTTGGCAGTGTTGGTTTGAGACCGCTAAGATTTCAGGCTTCCATAATGCTCATTACAAACATCATCGAACTTGTTGTTAACAACGCAATGACGTCATGAAAGGTAACCGAACGAGGGCGCCACCGAAACATCTCGCCAATAATAATGACGACCGAAAAGCGACGTCAAGAACAATTGTGTTTCACGGGATCCGGAAGATGTTGTAAAGGTTGTTACATTATAGTGCCCAGAAAACAAACGCCGTTGCAATATTTTCAGAAGTACCGACACACATTATTTTGTTAGTAAAGCTTAGGAGGAATATGACGAAACGCATCAGGATAAATAGGAAGACGTTTATTAGCAGTGAATACGCTATGATTGAGCGGCGTTTAGTGACGGCAAGTGATGAGTTTTCGGGAATTTATAAGTTCACATGATAGCAAGCTATGGACATGCGGAGAATGAAGACCTGTTTTGTCGGGAGAAGGAGTTGCGGTGATAACCTGATAACAGACGACTCGTGGCAGACGAACAAGCAAGTTTCGTCTCAGCGAATGGCAAGCGTACAGTGTCAAGCACAGCACGTCGCTACCGACGTTGTTGACGTTTCGAGCACTTACCGCTTTCGACAAAAGTGCTAGCACCTGGGCTAACTTTGCGGAAAGACTCGAAGTCTTCCTCGAGTCAAGCGCCAACATGAACAGTAACTGAAAACGATTCACTGTTCAGTCGGTGGGTGGCGAAACGTATCCGCATCTGCGGAGTCATGGTTGATGCGTACTGTAAGTGATAAGAAATTTTCACGATGCATGCCACGACGTCCAAACGCGTCATTCACGTTCTACGCTCTCTTTTCCACACTTTTGTCCTACCGAAAATACATTTCTCTGATAACGCGCCGAATCTTCTATCAAAGAAAAAAGAAGTTATCGAAAAAAATAAAAACGGCATCCGGCTCCACATTAGTGCACCATACCATCCTGCAACTGGCGGGCAAGCAGAACAGATGGTGTGTGAAACGAAGAAAGCCCTCTTGAAGCTTACGGAAGAAGCAGTTCAGTGAAGAATCGCCGGGTTCTTGTTCCGGCAGCGCGCGACGGTCTCAAATTACAGGGGAAAACACCCGCCGAAGCAATGTTCGGCGGACGAAGAGCCACACCCTCGATCTCAGGACGCTATGGCCTACGAACGAAGACCGAGCGATTCCCAGATCGGGAGGAATGGCAGTTTATTAGATCGGACAACTCGTCTACGTGAGGAACTTCAGCGGAAGTCCGGCTTTTCATGTAAAACTTGAGTAGAAAAGGATCTATGTAGTTTGGCCAGATGTGTCATCTCCGGGATGACACCATCTGGCCAAACAACAAGCTTACCGGAGAAAAGCTCACCGAAGTAAAGCTCACCGGTGAAGAAATCACCGGAGAAATGCTCACCGCAAAACCGGCAGATGCGGATAAACGCTCACCGGACTTTGAGCGAAGGCGAAGAAAAACTCACGGATTTGTTTTGAATTTTTTCTTAGCTTAGGAGAATCTACGTCACACGTGGCAATTTAGCACAATTCGAATTCGTCGCTTCATTGAAAATATTTTTTGTGATATTCTTAAAATTCATTGGGCATATCTACTAATTCCTCAGAAATTAGTATACACCAATTTTTTATATCAATGAAGCCGCAAGTATACAATCAGAGCATTGGAGACCGGTAAGAAAGACAACAATTTATTGACAGCTGACAGTGCGCCATCGGCAGCTCTGTAAAAATAAAAAATGAATATGTTTGTTTATTGCGAGCTAATATAAATAGCGGTTTATAAACCGCTTAATCTCCAAAGGTTGTGTATTGCCTGATAGATAAATATGTTTGTTGATGTAAACAGTGGCGGCAACGCTGTTTTCGTTCTGTTAATTTCACTAATAAAAATAATTTGCGAGAGCAGTTTCGTCCTGTCGTGTTGGTTGTCTTCACTCCGTCGTCGCCGTTTAAGCGGTTTCCATCATGTATAACTTGTACCAACTCGCCCAATTTGCTATCTTACAGAATACGAGTTCTTATGTAGGTCACGAGTAACAATGCTGACAGGGTGCAGCTCTGAAGGTCATGGTAGCTCACCGTAGAAGGACACTATCACACAAAGGCAACGTGTGGAAACACTTGCATGTCCGTGGAAGAAAGAAACCTCGATATTTTACTTACTGTTTTATCCCGTTTTCTAAGGTTAACAAAAGCGTCAAGAGAATTTCAGGCACCACGTCGTTGCGCATGCACTTTCGAATTTTCGAAAATTCAGTTTCGATTTTTAGGTTTCAGGAAAACATTATTAAATTTTCGAACTTTTTCCTGTTCTTCAATTCATCAAGTTGTCAGTTAGGCTTTCCTTGCCTAGAGAGTAGCCCCAGAAAAGACTGGCCCGATATCATAAATTTGGAAGGAATATACCCATTAAGCTTAACAAATAATCCAAAAAGGTACATTACCTTTTCTACAAAGTTGACGAATTTTAATGATAATAAATTGGGGAGGGGGAGAGATTTGCTATGCATGATCCAACATCCTCCATATAAAAAGAAGAAAAACGGTGAGCTTTTCTCCGCATATGCTTAAAGAACCTCTGACACGCGAAAAAAAATTTTTTTTTTTCATCCTAGGCGTTAAAATGGCATATCAAAACATCACAAAAATAATTGTTTCACTATAGAGTTGCGTAGTTTTTTTTATAAGAAATAGAAATACGAGGTCCAATTCAAAGTTCCCGCCGTGCACTGTGACCGTAAAAGTGTAGCGCAAAGTGTCGGGGCGGTCAGGAGGGAGGCATCGACCTACGTCACTAAAAGTGAGTTCACTGGAAGTCACGTGAGTTTCACTCCTCGTGCTCGCCGCGACCGTTCCTAAGATTTTTTTTCTGCTTTTCGTACGAGTGGTTGTAGAAAACAAAGTTTCAGTTCCACTAGCTCTTTACCATTGCACCGTTGATTAGTTTGCGTGCTGTAAAATTTGAGGACGAAAGTCAGTGGATCGACGTGATGGAGGTCAATGATGAAAGCGTTGCGAGTACAAGCCAGTGTATGAGTGCATGACGTCAGTCCGATCATACAGAGCTATACTGGACGGAAAACAAGCTATCAAGTTTAGAGAACAAAAATTTAGAACGCTCGCAGAAATTAGGATTGCTAGCATACGACACGCCCGATCGCATTGCTGAAGGTTCGGACACCGAGGTCGTTGAATCATCGGATAGTCTCCAGGCTAAAGATGCCTGCCCTCTAAAGAGTACGAACTGGTTTGCGTACAAAGTACAAGTAAACGTCGAGCACAAAGTATGTATTTTGTCTAGAACATGAGTAGAACTTGTTTACTAGGTGCACATGCGGCCGATGTATGTCTCTCGGAAATGCATGCAGTGTGATCTCTTCTTCAGTTGCTGAAATACCCTTACAGTCCCTCACACAGCACCTTCTAGGCATCGTAGTTGATCACGTCAATTCACTGACTCCGCTTGCTCTACCTTTACAGCAACATTAAGCGATGAAAGGCAAATAAAAGAAACCTTGTCTGCTTCGATCGCTCGTGGAGGTGCGGAGAATAACAAAACTATTAAAAAAATATTACACGCGATCGCGGTAAGCACGAGGAGGGATACAACTCACGTGACTTCCGGCGATGCCTCCCTTCTGACCGCCCCGACACCTTGCGGTACATTGTTACGTCACAGTGCACGGCGGGAACTTTGAATTGGGCCTCGTATTTCTATTATTTATAAAAAAACTACGCAACTCTATAGTGCAAAAAATTTTTTGTGATGTCCTGATATGCCCTTTCAACGCCTAGCATGAAAAAAAATTACTTTTTTGGCGTGTCAGAGGCCCTTTATTTGCCGGTGAGCTTTTCTCCGCATCTGCCGGTTTCGTAGTGTATTTCTCTCCGGTGAGTTTATCTCCGGTGAGCTTTTCTCCGGTGAGCTTTTCTGCGGTGAGTGTTTCTCCGGTGAGTTTTTCTCCGGTGAGTTTTTCTCCGGAATTCGTCATCTCTATGATTACGTTGGATATCAATGCCCTCGAGTGTAAATATACCGAGATCACAAAGATCGCTTTGTGTATTTTGTAACTGCCCTGCAGTTGGTGGCAGAAGCTATGGTGGTAATTTGGATCTTTCACACCAGGCTCTTTTTTATTTTTCACCTCATACGCTCTTGCGTTTCCGGTAGGCTTTAAGAATCTTTGGAACGGGTACACTTTACCTCAACAAGGCTATTTGTTCCAGGCAGTTCATCAGGGGATGCTGCTAGAAATCTGTCCATAATAATGAATAAGCAGCACTTTAGCGCAGTGCAGTTTGCATGTTCCACGTACAGTTGTAAAGCAGCATCCTCATTGATTCTACCATATTCTGTTGCGGCTGAAGACAAGTCTTTGGGTACACGATACTTGAAAGAAGTCTGGCACTGTACGTAGTGGATCGATACGCACTAATGTCGTAGTCCTTATAGAGCCTCTCTATCGTGTGTAGTTGGTTATAACTAAATAAGGTATAATAATGGTGTATTATTCATATTTATTTCAGTTTCAGTCAGGAGAAAGGAAGGTCGCGGGCACTATAGCCACTAAATGAGCTGCACTTAGTAGTATCGGCACTCCGTTCTCCTACATTGTTGTTGGCGCCGCCATTTTGGTGCTTGTGTAGAGCAGACGCAACTTCCGATCGTCGCGATTCGAAAGTGCGACTTCTTCAGCATTAGATTCGGTGTCAGGAAGCTGATGCAATATTGCTTTGTCTCTGTCGCGGACTGTTTAAACATTTGCGGAGGACGAAAAGCGTTTCCTGTGATTTCAGACAAAGCTTCAGATAACTGGCAGCCATGGTTTTAAGTCACAACATGTCCAAGTACGCTACTTGAAGCGTAGCTAGTTTATTGGAACTAGCTGGAAAAATGAGGAAGAGGCAGGGCGTCAAAAGGTAGTCTCGGTAAGCCCCGTGGGTCCACAGTGGCCTGTGGAACCCACAGGGCTTACATCATGGCCCGTTAAGGTGTTACAAGCTCCTTGAACAAGGGCACGAATAGTGTCATTAAATAAGGTACGCTTCAGAGTAACGACACTTGGGCATATCGTGGCTTAAAATCATGGTTGCCAGTTATCTGTAGCTTTATCTAAAATCACAAACGACGCTTTTCCGTCCTTCACAAATGTTTAAAGAGTCCGCGACAGAGCAAAGCAATATTGCATCAGCTTCGTGACACCGGATCTAATGCTGAGGAAGTCGCGACTTTTGAATCATGACGATCGGCAGTTGTGTTTGCTCTGCACAAGAGCCAAAATTGCGGCGCCCACAACAATGTTGGGGAACGGAGTGCCGATACTCTAAGCGCAGCTCATTTATGGTATATCTCGGCAGGTCGCTTTTCAGCCTCTTGGAGCGCTCTGAAAAGCCGGTGTGCATTCGGCTGGTCGATGGCAGGCGCTTCAAGTATATTCGGCTTGTTCTTTCGGAGCGTCTCAAGCTTCGACTCTCGCCGTCCCTCCGTATCGGAGCGGTTTGAGGCGCTCTGACTTGGAAGTGGGAGCGCACGAGAGATCTGGCTGCCGACCGGTCACGTGACTCCAGCCATTCCGCCATTTTGCTTTAGTGTCGGAAGCGGACGGCGAGAACGAAGCTACTCCAAAGAAAGAGGGCTGCGAAAAACAGCCGTCAGTCTCGACGCCGTCACCGTTGTGTTGTGCTCCCGGAATTGAGGAGAAATGTCGTTGAAACGAAGACGTTTAATATCAGGGGTGGCATCGTCAGCGCTGCTGGCGAAGCTAGCAGACAGCGACAACACCAGCAGCTCGGATGACGACGACGAGTGCCGTGTTTACGAAGCGAAGTTTGCCGAGTTGTTTGACGCACCTTCTACGGTGCCCAAGGTCAAGGCCTATGTTTCTATAGGAATATTCACTGGCGGCCATATTCTGTGTGCGCGAATGCTGAGCGCGGGCTGATGGTAGAGCTTCTACAGTTCTTTTGCAACGTGCATTCTGCACCATCGAGAGTGCCGGTCTTAGCAGGCTATTAATGTGAGCTCATCCTGGGCATGACCTTTCAACAGCACCCACAAATATGGCGTCCAGTGAATATTTCCTATAGTGCGAACCTAAACTGACGAAGCGGTAAGAATAAAAGTACGAGAGTTTCCAAGCTGTAATGTTGTTTGTTTTTATAAGCTTCGCAGGAACTTCCGCTTGGCACGGCTGGCTTGCGTTGACCTAATCAGCGTCCGCGTTGACGGCTGCCATTTTCAAGGATTGACGGATGGATGGATGACTGAATACTGCTGAACCCTTTGAATCCGAGAAGCAAAAGTTCCACTAGAGGGCGGCTCGCGCCGTCCTCAAGTGGCACAGGCGACCCTCAATCCGCTCGGCTTACCGCTCTGAAAAGTAGAGGAGCGTTCGGCTGGGCTCGCCGATTCTCTCGCCCGATGTGGAGGCACTCCGAGATCTGCAGCTCCGACTTGGATGATTGGAGCGCCTCGAAAGTGACCAGCCGAATATACCATTAGTGACTCTAGGCACGAAGCGAACCCGGGTGTATTCCTCCCTTTCTGTCTTTATTGTTTATCGATTGCAATCATATCGAATAATGAAAACATTATATAACACTACGCTTGTGTAACTATTTATCTTAGATTTATTAACCTGACCCTGTACTTAAATCATTCATTTGTCGATAGTAAACCTTCCAACATATTTTCTAAAGTGAAGGTAAAAAGACATGGACAGTGATGATGTATACCGACGCCAACGCCGCCCTCGAAAATTTCTTAAACATTAGATATCAGCCATCTTGTCTGCCATCCGGCAGGTAGCGGAACAAAACACCCAAAACCGTTTTTAACTGTTTTTAAAATTAACTAAGCTCTACAACTATCAAGAAACCAAAGCAGGATCATTGTGAAAGTCGAACACATCACAATGTATATTGATTCCATGCTATAATTGTTATTAGATGCCAATATATCTGTTTGATGTCCATAAAAGATTTTATGCGTCAAAAACTGGTAAGTTTGAAGGGATAGAGCGTTATAACTTTAAAAATGAAAAAAGCCATCGTCCACTTTTTGGGCAGCCATTGTAGTTCTAAATGTTATAAAAGATTTTATCATAGTTTAATTATTTTTCAGCGGCATTTGAAGCACCGTGACTCGAAGCACAGAAAAGTTCCACGTTTAATATAGAATATCTAAACAAAAATTAAACAACATTATTTTTTTCTGCATGTTAACCAATTATAAGCACAACGTCTCAGAAGCTAAATTTATTGCTTTAACGCATGCAATTAAAAACATATTTGTGTTGAAAAATTATAATTTTAGGGCAATAATTGAGGGATGAACAGATCAAAGTAGTGCAAATACAAAAAAAGTATATCGTAACATTCTGCTCCAACATCATCTTAACAAAACTGCTCTATTTGAACCGTGTAATCTTTAATAGATTTTTCATGAAACATGAATCAGCGGAGCAAGTGAGTGTCCGCTTTATCATATTCGCAACGCAACAAGTGCGCATGAGCAGTATACACCAATACATGCTAAAGTATGAAATGAAAGAGCATTGCTTTGTTTTTCGAACGACATTAATCCCACATAACAGTATTCGAGAGACGATAAGTAATGACCTGCCAAAAAGTACCTAAACTGCCACATTCAGTGGGACCGTGGCCTTAAGATGTGATTCCGTAAAAATACGTGTGCTACAAAACTAAGTGGCTAAGAATCGACTCGGAAGCGTTGCAGCAGAAGCTGGCTGGACCCAATATAATGGCTTATGCCGGGGATTTGAAAAAAAAAAAATATTGATAGTTACGGCTCACTTGACTGCTACCTTTCAGTGATGCCACGGGAAATCAAAACATAAACGGCTAAGAGTGGGACTGTTGTAGGCAGAGCATTAAGATAACCGGAATGTGGTACTCTGACATAGTATTTTGTGATTCTACTCCAAATATAGTTTCACACAAAATAGTGATAGTGATACTGATTTATTTAGGCGCAGGTGGGCTGCGGCGCCGCAGAAAGCAAGTCGCCCATACCATGAAGGCCAACGGCGCCGCGTTCAACGATGATGAGATGGTATTGTTATGATGATTTATTTAAAATAAATGGTTATGATAGTTTAATTTGAGCTTGTGGAAGAGGGAAAGGGTTGATGCTGTTGTTGAAGACAGTGAAGAGCGTTAGGCTAACAGCGATGTTCGCGACGGTGGATCTTCTTTGGGCGGCAATGGGCTGCTGACTTCTAACAGGCTAGTCTCGAGCGCCTGGCGAAGGATTTCTGCGTGCACGACTTGCAGACGAGGCTGCCGAAATCCTTGTGTCGCAAGGGAGTCCAGTACCGCCCTTGTGGAGCTCCAGGAGTTGACGCCAGTATTGGCCAAATGGCGGTCTTCGCAAAAGCAGGCCTTCAATTCTTCCTTGCAGTGAAGCTTGTAACCCAGCAGCGTGAGCACATTGCCGATCGAAAACAAGAGGGTGCCACTGGTTAGGCTGGCTTTTGGACGGTAGCGAAAACACGTCTTACACCCGGAAGTCTTCATTTTCTTCTGATCTTGCATTCTGAGGTATCATCTAGCGAAACAACGCAAAAACAGGAGCTGCGAAAAAATTACGAGAGAGAGAGAGAGAGAGAGAGAAGAGATTATGTCGTTTATTAGGAATCGGTTAGCAAAACGTTCCAATTGTTGGTGTCGTTGCTTAAGAATGACCCGACACATACAACCCTCTCCCATAGCTACACTCACAAGCACCCACAAGCAGAATCACTAAAGCACTGCACACATTTTCCTGGAAGAACAGAAAAGTATAAATACATCAATTGTTTGCGGTTTCTGATCAATACCACACTGCTAAAATCCTTCAGATAACTGCGTCGATTTCAAGCAGTCGAGTAGAAGGTGCTGCATTGATGGTACGTAGGCGTGACCATGAGCCGCCAGGGAAATAGACCGATCTCACCAGCCAGTTTCGTTACGCCGCCGCTTCCGCAATACAATGAGGGAACTTTAGGTTTTTCTGTACGTGCGACAACAAGGTTGGATCTCTGCGCATGCAGAGCATGAGGTGGCACGAGCCGTATCGTGCACTGCTGCCTGTCTCTTGCGAACTAAAGTTATGGCGGCGTCACGCATGCGTCGAACGCTTGGTGAGATCGCTCTATTAATTTGTTCCGAACTTGCAGGTGTTACGCCCAAGACCTAAAGACTCTCACTGCGGCCAAATTTGGGAGTTGAAGTAGGAGGTTCTCCTGGTCGCAGCTGACGGTGCGTGTGGAGCAAAGAAGGAGATCGCAGGATTCTGACTTTGTAAAGCCACGTGGGCGTCTTTGTACTTCTTGTGCTCAACATAAATAATGTGTTGGCCTCCAGTCGCAAGCAACCCTTCGTTATGTATGAACAATGAATATCTGCACCAATGTGCCAGGACGCAATGTGATGTCGCGCGGCCGCTCTGAGTTGTGGCGGGTCATGTGTTGCTTGAAGTGAGGCTGCCTAGATATGAGCAGGCGTTTCTAGCCGATCAGTGGCTTTACTTCCTTTGATCCTAACGTGCAATTGTACCCACTGTAATCTCACTATGAATCTGTTCGATTTCACTTCTTGAAGATTCATTCTAGCCATATTTGTTGTTGTCTCGGCAGTCTTCCAGATCCTCCGAAGTGCGCAGGGCGTGTCCGCGATCACCCCTACGTTTTCTGGTTGAATCAGGGAAAGCGAAATGAGTGCTTTCGTAATGGCAGCAACTTCGGGTGTGTTTAAATACACCACGCGGGAAAAGTTACCGGCCAACTCGCCTTGCAGTTCGGGGTTGGCAACCGCAGCAGCGGTACTACGTAGATATGTGTTTACGGAATCACCGGTGTAAACTCGAAGTAATTTGGGATAGGTTGTAGAAATGTGGCTTTTGCTTGATCCTTGGCCTTAACTTGCAAGCGTTTTTTATTTATTTTTTATTTTAGCATTGAATGCTCACTTTCCTGTTGTGCGCTTTTTCAATTCAAGGTTCCAGCAGAAATGTCACTGGAACTACACTTACTGATCGGCGCCATCCAATAAGCTTTTGTTCGTCGAAACATCTGTTAAAGTGTCAGTATTGTCTGTTATGCACTTCCTTGGAGGAGTTTTCGTCCCGCAGTAATTTCAAGCACACGAAGAAAGTTGATCAGAAGGCGCTCAGTGACCTTCAAGCGCAGAGGCGCTTTTCGACTTTCTCAATTCGCAACCTTATATCAAGTGGCTTGTGGGCAGTGGTGTAGGTGTTACTGAAAAAAAAAGTAAAGAAATAGGTTACTCGTTTCTTAGAAAATAAAAGAATGTTACCGACGTACGTTACCACAACATAAAAAGAACGCACTATTGTTTCCGTTACGGATAAACTGGAGCGGATGATAGTTTCGTGTTGCTTGAAATTTTGAATTTTAAGGTATCAGCGTTTCTTTGGCAATAGCGTTTTTCGACACTGAAACAAAGGGCTTGGAAGTTATGGTTTTCCTAAAGTGGATATATCTGTCTGGGCAGAAGAGAGACAACATTTTGAAGTTATGTGCAGTGAGTGTAATAATTATTGGCTTGGGCGCCTATGCTCTTCAGATTTAGATTTCGTCCATACTCAGCCGAAGCTACGAGCTAATGAGACCAATCAAGCAGCGTGAAAAGCGAAAGTCACCGTTCCGTTTTGATTGAGATTGGTTTGTTTATGGTTGATTCAGTGATGGTAACACGCACCGAAACATGCCAAACACCAGGATGTCGCCCTTTTTAACGCTTTCTGATTGGTCCCGTCAGCGCATAGCGTCGGCTGCATCTGTACTTAAGGTGAAGTGAAGAGTAGAAGCACGAAAAAAGTTAAAGCGCACTTTTTTGGCGTGTCAGGAAGAAGTAAAGAGGAACTTTACCCCTTACTGGAAATAAGTGACGCATGTATATACCCGTTACTAGTTTTTAAAATGTAACGAATACGTTGACTAAATTACCGAGAAAAGCCACGTGTTAGGGTGACGCTGTCACTTGTAACACTTAAGCGCCAACACTGCTTGTGGACACCGAGGACAGCGCTGTGTAAGCGCTCGAGCTGTTCCTCCTGAGTTGAATGTAGAAATGCAAACGACGGCATAGGCAGAATACTACTCTGTACGAGCGAAGAGTGAAATGCGAGCATAGAACTCGGGGCATTAACCCACCAGTTTGCCCCAGCCACTCGGCGCACACAATTGAATGCGATAGAGACAGTGTGGAATGTTGCATAAACAGCGCCTTCCCAATTCAGTCTAGCGTCAAGAGTAATATTCAGAAACGTTTATTTTAGCACTTGACAATCTTGCGTCGTTACAAGCAGTGTTGTACGGAACGGCGTTCCAAGGAACGGCGTTCCTGGAACGCGTTTTGTTAGGAGGAATGAAGGAACACCGCTGTTCCATTTTGCAGCAGTGGAACTGGAACGAGAACGTGTTACATTTTTACGAGAACGGAAAAAGGGACGGCGTTTTATTTTTTTCAGTCCAATGGGGTAATTTTTATTTTATTTCTAAAGGGTAAATTCAATCAAAGTGCAAAAACAATATATTTGCGAAGAGCAGGTTCTCGTTAAATATTTTTGTTACTTATCTTAGGGTTTATTTTGTGGGGTCCTCGCTTGGTAACAGTCATGTGCAGGAGAGCTAGTGGACATTGATTTTTTTTCTGTGCCCGAGACTGCAGTACAAAAAGCAAAACTTTTATTCGAAGGAAGAGACACAGAAAGAAGGATGTCTTAAACTCAGCTACGTTTTTTGCTTCCACGAATCCTCATACGCCCGGAAATCTAAGGCCGACTACGGCCATCATTGAACTTGGAAAAAAATCCTACAACTGTAACAAAAGAACACGTTAGCAGATATTGAATGCACCCTTTTTCCCGAACACTGGTTAATTAAAAGACGCGAAAAAATTAACATTTATTAAGGCCAAAAACCTTATACATGTAATCGTTCACTCAACCTTCAAAGTCCGCGAGCGAAAACGCGTCGCCGACATTAAATGTACCAAAACGAAAGGCACCAATTAAACGGCGCCAAAAGTCCGTCGTCAGAGAGTGCTCTGTTCTCGGAGGTTCGCTATCACCGGGATCACAGCCGATGTCAAGGTCCGACTCAGCCAATAAAACGGCGCCAAAAGTGCGTTGTCAGAGAGCGCGCTGTCTACGGGGGTTCACTATCACCGGGACCTCAGCCGACGCCACGATCCGAGTGAGCCAGTGAAACGGCACAGAAAGTGCGTCGTCAGAGAGCGCGCTGTGTTAGGGGGTTCGCTATCACGTTTACTTAGGATCGCGTGCACAGCAGCGCACGCGGTCCTAAGCCGTAGCAAGAGGCTTTAAAACCGGTCTTGTCTCTTTCCGTCCTACTTGGTTGCAAATGTGTGAACAGCGCTTTAAGGGTCGTTCACACACTTGTAACCGAAAACGACCGAGAGAGACAAGACCAGTTTTTGAGCCTCTTGCGATATTTTAGTACCGCGTTGGCTGCTGCGGAGCTGGTCCTAAGACGTCGCAAAAGGCTTAAAAACCGGTCTTGTCTCTCTCGGTAGTTCTCGGTTGCAAGTGTGTGAACAAGCCTTTAGGAATAACATAAGAGACCGGTGAATTTTCCCTCTCCCCTTCTCCTCCACCTTCAAACTGAACAACGAATCCGGCATTCATGAAAAGGACTGGTGAAAATATTCCCTAGAGAAGGGGAACAAGAGGGACAAAGGGCAAACACAGATCTCCAAACACAGCTAAGGGACTGGTGCGCGACCAAAAAAATCCTCATGGTTACAAAACCCGGGACCTCTGTATTTTCACTAAAGCGCTCTACCAACTGAGCTAACCAGGGCTTAGACGTCAGTACAACGAACGGGTTTTATCAGCCGCCACCAGTCTACCACCAAGAGGGGGAAGCTTGCATTTTAAGGTTATGAATATAATGCAATTGAATGCAAATGTGCAAGCCAGCTGGACAAGAATTACGAAAATAATCCCTGGACAAGGGGAACAAGAAGAACAAAGGACCAACACAAATCTCCAAACCCACCTAAGTGGCCGGTGCACCACCTAAAAGATCTGCCTGGTCGGGGTAATGAACCCGGGACCTCTCCATTTCCAATGGAGCGCTCTACTCCACTGAGCTAACCAGGGGTTAGGCGTCGGTAGAGCAAATGGCCGGTCCAGGCAGATTTTTTAGGCAACAGTCGTAACAAGCGATAAATAGATAAAAAAAACTTCGAATGATCACACTAATTATGGTTATAAGCATAATACAGAAGTAACGCATATGTAACGATACGTTACAGTTTTTAAACGGTGACGAGAGCGAGTTCCTTTCTTACAGATGGAACTTGTAACGGGAACACGTTTTAAAGTTCAGAAGGAACGAGGAATGAGCTTTCGCTTCTCTTTTTGATGAATGTGTACAACACTGGTTACAAGTTGCAGTTTTACATTGGGACTCCGGCGATGTCGACCAGGAAACAAGATGTACGTTGTCTTTTTGCTGGAGAGCTGTAGACTCGCGGTTTCTAGGAAGCGTTGAATAGTGGAAATGGCAGTTTGAACGATGTCACGAAGGTTAATATGATTGTAGCCCGAGCTCTATTTACAGATGGTATCCACGGACAGTGACATCTCGATTAGAATAGAAAGCTTCTGTGGTGCATACGGGAGGCCACCCAAGTTCATATTGATGAGCAACGGCAAAAATACGTTTATTTGTGGCATGCCGGAGCACACTGGTTAGAGCTGCTGAGCGTCTATCGAAGCTTCACCTTCAGGCTTCTTTGATGCCATAAATTGCTAAAAAAGCCTTGCACACGGACAATGATTCTCATTGTTATGAGAGACTAGAGAACTGCCGAAAGATTAACATTATAAAAAATAGTTGTGTAACGTCAAAAACGACTGCGGGCGTTGATACTCCTTGCTTGCTGTTATGTTCAATGTCATATGCAATGTCAACGATGTTGTCCGTTGAACAAAGTCCTGGACGGAACCCAGTCATGCAGTCCGGAAACAAATCTTTGTCCCAATCTACCACATAATGCTTGCATGCACCATCTTCTACTTGAATGTACATATGCGCAATGTTAAGGATACCGGTCGATATCAGGTTAGTATAACTGGGGTTTAAAAGACTTCTTGATCGGAATTCACCCATGTATGTAGTTCAAAGGTCTTGTATATTGCTTGGGATCCATATTTTATAACAATACATTAGAAATACTTTAGGCTTGTTATTAGAAGATTTTCCAGCACCTGGTTTGCTCACCACATCGGGGCCGAGAGCAGATTAGGCATGTGCTCTCGCGGTGTAAATCTGGAACAGTCGGTGAAGAAAGTTCGCCGTGTAGAACATCGTGACCTCGAATATGCAGCAGGGTTCTGTAATTCACCAGATATCTAAATGGAAAGAATTAATAAAAGACGCGTTGCTCCCACGAATCGAACCCTCGGCTTCCTCACGAACAGTGAAGCGCTGTAACCATTCGGCCACGCACACGCACGCTTGCCGATGCGCGTGGGAATGTAAGCTGAAACGCCATGACACCTTGTGCGCGGGACTATTGCTGCTGTTTGTGGTATGACTGGGCAAATACTTGCACACGCTGGGGCCGAGACATATTTACTACTATGCTTGTTACGCGGCCGTTCCAATCCCCGCTACGATGAGTGCACTTTACACCGGATGTTCATAGACACATGTGAAGGCCACATTTTTAGATACTTCGCATCTCTTTCGTTGCCAGGGAAACGACAAATTAAATGGTTATTTACAAGCTTGCTTCTTACTTGAGTGAATTTAACATTCTACCGCAAATAACTGCACGATTATACACTTCTGGAGTGTTCACCAACATGCCTTCAGAACCGGCATTTCTGCTCCTGTATTCTGAAATGAGGAATTTAGATGAGGAATGTTTTAAGAGGCATCACACAGCGGTGATGCACGGCCTGGCAGTATAGTGCTCATCCCATATGACAAAAGGCAGGTGTGGATATGACGGAAAGAAGTAGCCCTGGCTTCCACAGCGCGAGCATTCGCTCTCTTGAATGGCAAAAGTGATGCATACAACCGTTTGAAAAATTTAATCAAAACAAGCTCTGCGGTGCTTTTGTGCAGGGCGTCCATCTGTGCAACAATCAGTTTGCGATAAGTGGCTCACACGCAGATCTTGGTTCAAATTTATGGAGAATGACAAACGGGACTTTGTCGCATTCTGCACTCAATACCGCACCCTCTGTCTTGCTACCAGACAACCGGAAGTGAGCTATGGCAAGAGAGCAGGAGGAGGTTTGTCACTGCGTCAGCGCCAATATTTACGGAGCAATGTGCCAAGAGGCGCTGATAGCACCAAGCGCCACTCGTCTGTTTCAATTCATACCGGCCGCGATTGTACCTGGTGTCAAGAAGCAGCAGTTCTTAAAGAAACGTGTAAAACTAACGTTTCGTGCCTTGCAAGAGATAACACTTTCGCTGGTTGAAAAAACATCTTGAGACTGCAACCCATCTCCTGCACCAAACCGCTTTTGAGGCTTCCTTCGACATGTTAGCACGACTGCAAATCGGCTTCGACTTAGACATCAAATAAGATTTAAATATTCGTTTTTCTGGGTCCCTTATTGCAGGAGCATAAAATAACTTCTCGTTTTGACACTTTGACTGGTTTCTCCCTTTTTAACGCTTAATTCACTGCTAGCTCAGTTCCCAAGTACGGTGACAGGCTCCATAAAACAATTCTTTTCCGTCTTATTGTGAGCAATGCTTCAATCATACGGCAGTGTTCTCAAGTTTCCTTCTGTTATGTTTAAACGTTGCAGATGTCATGACAGATCTTATTCGGAAGGTGTTATAAAGCCCTTTTGTTAATTTAAGGATTTTATAATAAAGCAAGCGGACAGAGGCGATCATCCTTTATATCGAATGTTGGTTTTGTGTGCATAACAAGTAAACATTTTTCAATGACTGTAGGTATACAATAATTCAGAAACGAAAGCGGGGGGAATCATGAGAAAGTAAATAAAAGTGCGGAATTCGCATGCATTGGCATGATGCAAGTTAAACGGCAATTTCAAAATGAAATTCTGAGTAACGCAAGGAAACATTGAAGTGACCGATTTACGGATTTATAGGCCAATGCCTAAACGTACATGTCTCGACTTTTAGATTGAGTGAAGACTAATCTTCTCAAAATGTTGGGATAGATCACCTCTGTTGCCGTGTTATGAGGTCAACGTGGAGGTGGGACACAGTTATCAGCAGTTTCCGTGAGGCTTTTTTGAACCTACTTTTACAGCTTTCTGTTAAGACCGCCAGATGCTGTGAATATTTGCTTAGATTATGTAAACCGTCGAATTAACCCACCTGACAGGTTCGTGTCGTAGCCACGAGGTGCCGTTGATTTCGGAATTCGCCACTACTCCATTCACCCCTACGCTGACGGGGACGTAGAAGCTGTGTGCTCGTTGGTGGTGTCAACTGTCATCTTTAAAAACATATGCTCGACCCCCACCCCTGCAGACTCAGAAGCAGAGAGCAAGGTCAAGCAATCAGACACAGGCCTTTGATTGGTTCGGCGAAAGGCACTGATAGTTTAGGGTGAACGTAGTGTAGCCCTGATCAGGCCAGCGGTGCGGATTCTGAAACAAATAGGCCACATTTTCGGTCAAATTTAAGGCGGTAAATATTTTGGCTGATGTATTTGGGTTGACATGTCAATAAAATGTTTGCTAGTTGCCTTCTACACTCTAAAAAAAAGGGTATCACTCATTACACCTTTTTGTCCCATATAGTACACCCCAAAACTCTCAAATCAACGTATACCGCCCTATAGTCGCACAGCACGGCCCCAAATTTTACGAGGGGCTTGATAACGAGTTAGATATAACTTATTAAATAGCTAGAAGGGCGTATCAAAAACCACAAAAAGAAAACACTGAGGTTTTTGCAGTAGAGCCAGAAAAATTCCGATTCTGTTTTTTGTATTCAGTAAAACGTACATTAGCTATTTTAATAAGTTGTACGACATCGTATCGAGACTGAGTCCCTCGAACAATTTTCTGAGCCGTCTCGTTCGACTATAGTGCGCTGTACGTCGAATCGGAAGTTCGGGGTGTATTAAAGGGGACAAAGGGTGTAATATTACACCTTTTTTCTGAGAGTGTAGTTGCACCTTAATAAATAAACAATTGCAATAAATTAACATGCGATTGCGATGCTTTTTTTAGGGTGACAGTCCTAGTTCGATACAAGGGCAACTATTCCTCTTATGGAACTATTTGTGAACAGATTAGTAGCTATAATAAAAGTGCAGTGCCATAATTGCGGTTGCATTGAACGAAAATTGCAGCGTCTCCCGATAGATCGAACTTCCAAGAGCTCCGTTTTGCTCTGCAAGCTGGCTTTCCCCATATATGCAGGTAGGACGTTGAAGGAAAGCCAGCTTGCAACAAAAGCTGGCTTTTTTTTTCTTTTAGGCAACCGCCCGGAAGCAAGAAACAAAAATATTTGTTTCGTATGGAGCGGGAGAGGGTGAGCGCGGTGAGACTTTGAAAAACGAAGAAACGCGCCACTGAGGAGCCGCGTAGAGAGTGCCTCATAACAAACAGACACTACTTCGAGAGTAAACAACTTTTCTAAATGTGGCGTGCTTGTTCGTTGTAGAATTCATATTTATTTATATAGAAACACCCGCTATATAGAACTGGTAGAACGTTTTCGCGACTTCTTTATAAACTGGTTTAACTTAACAGCAGTGCTTATGGATAATTTTCATGTTCTTTATATTTTCAGATGCCTCGACATGTACGTCGGGCCAACACCCTTGGATCTGTCGCCGAGGAAACGGAAGGGTCTTATGAACAAGCATATCGCGGAGCAACTTTAAGATATCAACAGGGAGCTGCAGTGTTAATCTACTTCTGGGAACTCGCTCAACTTTACTCTTGATGTCATGACGTTACTTGGTTTTTGAATTGTCATGCGTGCAATATATCTGTTTCGTCAACTGTACCTACTTTCGGGTCATTTCGTTTGTTCTTTTTGCATGCTCTTTCAGAAAAAGTGTCGGGATTTCATTTCATTGGACAGCCTCGGAACACGAAGGCTATACCGGGGGATGCTCGCTCACCTTTTTCTGAACAGGAATTTTACGGTTGGACCTGCAGAACGGATGGACCCGCATAACAGGTGGATCCTGCATCAGGTCGGGTGCTCCTGCTTTGCGACCCGTTCACATATAGTACGACCTGTTCTCTTACGGGCCCCGTATGTCCATAACATTATATGACCCAAACGTGTCAGCCTAAACGAAAATTATATAATTTTTTTTCAGTAGCAGGTAACACGGTTCATTATTTCATATACAGCAGTCTAGTTCACATTATGGTAGGCGCCATCCAGACAGTTTGGACGTCGGTTAATTTTACGGTATACATTAATCCAGTTCAAATTACGGTATGAACTAGTTATACGGGTTGGTCATGGTATTCATGGTTTACGGTAAGCTAATCCTCTTGAATGTAACCGTGAACAAATTTATACCGTTTATTTTCTTTTGGTAGGGAAAGAGATTGCATGCGTCATCAGGAACAAAATATATTCTGTATAATCGTGCAAGGAAGTTAATGGTATGTCCGCCACGTTTATGCTTAGTTCGACTGCGCACAAAGTTCCAGAACTCATCAGGGCGCCGAGTCGAGTTCTGCTGGACAAATGAATGATATACCTCTCTATCACGATTGATAAGACGTTTGGCCAGCGCCCTGCATTCTTGGTACTTTTTCGCATGCGTTCCCGGCATGAGACCCCTAGTCAACCTGTGTAGATGCAGTTTTCTGCGTAGGACTCGTTTTAGTTCAGCGGTAAACCATACAGGATAATTAGGAGGGCGACAAACCTCCATCGGTATGTAGCGTGGCGTGCCTTCTGTTACAATATCGGTTAATTCAGAAATTGCTATGTCAACAGAGGCAGCGCTACCAGCGCCCTGCCAACTGCCAGCCTTAAGGAAACCGATAAAACCAAGATAATCACCTTTGCAGTAATCGAATTTTTCTACTGAACTGTGCCGCACCGAAACTTTAGAACTATTTGGATTAACACTAAGCGGGACGTTTTAAATATCTATGGGAACTAGCGGTTCGGCGACTGACGCAATTGAATGTTCGTCCATGTTGATAAAAATACGTGTAATTCAATACCGCACGCATCAGCCGGTAAATCGCCCAGCCCGAACCCATTGAAACTGAAAAACTTAAAGAGGTGCGAAACTTTTCCTTTACGTTCGACGTGTCCTGCAGCTCCCCCATGTTCCAAGAACGCTAAAATCACCAAATATATCAACATCATATTTTTACAGATCAAGCTTGCTCGATAATTCATGAAAACGACACCGAACTCGACACTAGACATGGAAGGTGGCAAAGCGTAGTTTCCTACCTATAGATGTCTGCCACCTGGGATCTTAATTTCTATCCAGACACACTTGCTGTGCACGTGGAGATCAAAACGGCGTACAAGCCACACTACATCACTCACAGCAATGAGAACGGCTCTACCATAGCGCAGACCGACAGTTTTATAGTCTTTATCGCCTCGAAACAAAATATAGGCTTCCGAAAAAAATTCAACAGACGCAATACTGCTGTGAAGAAACGTTTCGGTAATACAGTACGCATCAAAGTCCGAGGTCACCACACCTTCAGAAAAATTCCTATACTTTGTGCGTGAGCCGCGAACGTTCTGATAATAAAATATCAGTTTTTCACTCAACGGATGAATGTGCGGGCTCGTCGTCCCCGGATGCCACGATAAAGACGCAACAGGCAGTCTTCAGGCAACACCGATGCGCCATTCACATGGTGGAATTGGCGGCACTTATGGAAATGTGACAAATCAAAGTCGAATTTGGGAGTTTTACGCGCCAAATCAACGACGCGCTTTGGGGATCCGTAGGCCGGCGCTCTCTCCTCGGAGCCACTGAGGCGGCTTTACTAAAATGTGGAAAGAAGCATAAGATGAATACTTTGCTTTTGAATCTGGTACATGTCAGTTAGTTGTCTGTCACCACGCCACTCAGAAGATTGGTGATGTTGTCATTGGATGTGTCCGGGTGGAGTCGAGACTCAAAGAGCGCCGTTTTGATGTGCCCGCGTGCGACTGTTGCAATCTTCGTCGACTTGTTGGCACCGAAAAGGGCATGGCGATTGCCAAGCCTTCCCACTCTGGTCCATATACCACATCTAAATAAGGAAGTCGCAAAGTCGAGTCGCTTCCGTTTGGCAAACCAGCTGGTGGTGCCTCGGCTGGAGGGGCAGTGTAGCAATGCAGCGACGGTCCAGACCCCTGTGCGAGCGGAGCACCACGACGAGGTACATCGACTTGCCTCTGAGCTACCTCGGCGTAATTGGGACCATGTTTGGCGGATTCGAGGAGCCGCCTAGTTGATTGGCGACGGTTGCGTCGACCGCGTCGGCACTGTTCGAAAATAAAGCTTTCGTCTTCGACAGTTCGTTCTTCATTGATGTGTTTCCTACCTTTAACGACCTTACTTCTGCTATCAGGTTGTCGACTTTCGCAACAAGCGTATTGGAGAAGGGTGACGAGATCTGCCGACGCAGTGGACTCGCCCACGGCTGATGCAGACGAACCCATATTGTCCGCTAAAGACGGCCCTTGAATGTCAACGAGGCTTACATCGGGCAAAGTTCGTTTGTTACGATCCCCAGACTTGTAAACGCTTATGCCGTCACCACGCATCAGAACATCGTGGTCATCGTGGCGAATGTTGAGGCGTTTTGAATGAAAACTGCGTTTACAAGCACTTCCGTATACGACGAACAACTGATTTCCGGCAAACAGGAGAGTGCATGCAGCACAAAACCTACCCATACCGGCGGAACCGCGAGAATTATGATCATTATGATAGTCAGCAAATGGGGCGTCCGGTTTTACCTTCCAGAATAGTCGTACGACGGGCTGTGTGGCATGTTTGTCAATCATCAATGTATCACCAGAGGTCATAGTACTCATTCGAGCTTCCTTTTCGCCTAAGGCCAAAAGGAATGAACGAACAAATATCAACCCCATTTATGAGAAAGCCTTCAAATAAATCTCGGGTGAATATTTCCTCATCTTCCGCAAACTACCTCTTGGAAGATGTGTCTGCGAAACGTTAATATTTGGCGAATTTGCATGCTTTGGTTTGCACAGCAAAGTACAGCTGTGCGAGTATTGCGCTGTGCTCGTGATTGTTAAAAGAGAAGAGAAAGAAACAACAGCCACGTTCACTCAAACCAACGGGAGGTTGCTCAAACCAAGCATCGCCTTTGTGCTGCGCGGACATTTCCAGCTCAACCTATCTCCTGTGAAATGTAAATTGTGCTTTCAACATACAATTCCCCAGCGTTTAGCCCCCAAGCGTTCTCTATTTTTTCTGTACGTGCTGTGATCCGCTAGGAAGTATCGTATTTAAGATAAAGGTAACGCTCGAGTTTATTAGGTTTATGTCACCCTTAATCATCTTGGTCTAAGCAAGCGTTTTCGTTGATCACAGCACTTCGTAGCACGCTTCTAAATGGGTAAGCGTATTTTTCTATATTAAAGTGATTTACTTTTGCCTTAAAGTATCACATTACGGTAGCGAGTGTTTGAAGAGAATGATAACGGTATTCTTGACACCCCCAAGACGTAACACTGAACGCTCAGTTTCCTCCAAATTATATCACTCCGTTACCGTCTCCGAATTCGATGCTCTATACTAAAGTTTCTCTTCGGCATGAGTCCCCTACGGTTGAACTGTAGCCCTGCGCACGCGCTGTGCGACGGATCCAGCTGATGATAGGGCTTCTGCGCTGAAGCTTTGAATGAAACTATCGCGCCCTCAATATGGGTCGTACAAACTCGAGTGATTGGACCTCACACAAAATATGGCAAGTTAGCTAAGCATTTCTTTTTTCTTCCTGCGTGGTGCTGAATAACGGAAAAACATTTGAAGGCCCATTCAGACAGCAGCAATATGCTTGCGTTTTCATCTGTTACACAACAAGGTACCGAAACATTAAAGCCTCGAATCTCACGTGCAAGGCTTCTTCTTGAACCGGCTGCCAGGCTTATTATAAAGCGTAGATGTTCCAGTGATTCGCGAGGTAACGAGACGTAAGCACCGGTAACATAACTCAACGTAAGAAAACGCTGCTGTCTGAACCGACCTTCAGGACGTCCGATATCAGGCCGGATTCAACGCCGCAAGTCAATCAAAATGCTCGATTCACGCCACCACTGCTAGGGTACGTGCCTTTATCTCTGGAGTGGTGAGGCTAGGGTGCCTTCATGCGCGCTTTGCTTAGGGTGGTGGCATCTCGCCATTTTATCCCACACGTTTATTTTTATTTTTTGTTCAGAAGCGCGTGAAAGAGCGTGTCCATGCACGCGTTTGTGGCGCTGACTGTGCTATGGCGACATTTTGTTTGCGTCGTATTCTTGGTATTTTGCCCATGATCGCGTGCTGTCGGCATCGGGTACTACAAAGGGTGGCATCACCCTAAACAGAAGGACATTGAGGCACCCTAGGTGAGGCCAAAACATCATGCTTACAAAGGCATTTATTCGATATATTTTTATTTATTTGGAACGGTTGAAACGGTGTCTCGTGGCACACGCTCCTGAGCGCATTACCTATACACTAACACGTAGCACTAAGGTCACGCTCTGCGGTGGCGTTCCTATTGGCAGGATGGATGAGCAAACGCTCCACTTCACGCGAATCGGTTCTTTGCACATGTGCAGTGCACTCACTTTCGCATGGACACTGCGCGTTTGCCCGCACCTTGTGTGGGCTTGCGGGTAAAGAGCGCGTTGGCCTGTTAGCGGCGAGATGTTTTTGGTGGCGCCATCCTATGGTTCCCTCTCGTGACGTCATTACCTCGCGAAAAAGAAGTTCGATGATGTTTGTAATGAGCATGGTGGAAGCTAGAAATCATTACGCTCTGGAACCAACGCTGCTAACACCTCTAAAATCGAATATATTTCAATTTCTGTTATTTCCGTTGAAGAGTAATCTTTTGCTGACGTCATAGTCGTCATTCGGCCAGTCGTGGAGGGCCGATCACAGCGACGCTTTCGATCGCTTACGTCGCCAATAGGCCCGTTGATCTCAGGCTAGGGGCGCGAGCGCGTTCGCAAGACGCGAACATCTAATGCTGGTTAAACCATCCCCGCGATACGACCAAAGGATCGTAGCTCTGAAGTTTTAAGCAGGGTTCCAAGCGATCGATATTCATTATTCATGAGCTGGCGTTTTTACCATGCGTTATTACACTTCCGCACGAAATAGACCAATCCCACTAGCCAGTTTTACATACGCGCTGCCGCGATGTGTGGATGGGAACTTTAGTCTTTCTGCATGTGGGACAATCTCGCTTGAGCTGTGCGTGTGTAGAGCACGAGACGGCCCGAGACCTCTCGTGCACTGCCGTGTGCCTGCTGCAGTGTACTAAATTTATGGCGGCGTTACGCATGTGCCGAAGGTTTAGTGAGATGTATCTATAGTTTCATTATCCGTGCCGTTATTAGCGGCGAGATGTTCCGGTGGCGCCCTCGTTCGGTTACCTTTCGTGACGTCATTACCTTCTGAACAATAAGTTCGATGGTGTATGTAATGGGCATGGTGGAAGCCTGAAATCATAGCACGCTCAAAGCAACACTGCCAACACCGTCAAGATTGAAGTTCTTACATTCCTTTTATTTCCGTCGATGAGAAATCCTTTACTGACGTCATGTCAGCATTCGGCCAATTGGTGGGCCGACCACAGAGACACTCTTGATCGCTCACGTCGCAAATAGACCTTTCCAAAAAGGGCTCCCGGCCGGTTCCATTTTCAGTGTTCGATGCGTACGGCGCGTGATTTTTTTGCTTTTTGAAGCTACGAACATGCGCGTGCTGGACTCAGGCGATCGCACGCTGGGCTGAGCAGTTGTAAACATTGGAATGGTGTATATGTGCCCGCGTATTAGATGTTACAAGAGAGAACTCCGAGCTTTCAGTTTCCATGGCAGGCACGCTCGCTCGTGCAGTGCGAGGATGGTACAGGAAAAACATCTTTTGCATGTAGCTTTCGCTTCGCTGTCACGTAAAATGAAATATATTTGCTCACAATAAATTTCATGAGGGGAAAAAATACGCGATTCATAAAAACGGTAAATATAAAGCGGAAATGAACGTTTGATAGGGTCAGAGATCATGAGCTGCATTTGATTTTTTTTTACTTTAATCTTATTTTTTACACGCTTGGCTGTCTTTCATGGACAGGTGTTCCCAGAACAGAGTCGTAAGCTCTGGCATACAGTTGCATTCGAACGTGTCTTCGTGCATATACTACAGAGTGTCCATGCGAATTCCGGGTGGCTGACTGAAGCAGACAGCAACCAGAGTACTTTTGCTGTGCTCTTGTTCATTCCTATTAGAACACGTAGGTACATTTTGTCTTTTTCTCAGAAAATAACATGGAACACGTTTGTCGTTTGGGTTGCACCGAATAGTATGTAACTTCATTAACATTATAAACGTGCAAGTGCTTTAGCTAGCGCCTTTATTTTCATCAGCGAATGATTTTGAAGGTCGTTTTATTTGAGGCATTTTGTCCCACAACGGGTGTGGGAGAACAAGCCACGATTTTAAGCAAAATGAAAATCGAAATGAATGTTCAAGGCTTGCCAGCATACAGGAGACGCTTATATATTGCTATGCCATACCTGTTACTACTCAAATCATTTCGAGTGGTTAAATACATACAAAAGGTAAATATTAAAGGAAGTGGGCAATGAAAAGTGTTTGTTTTATATATTTTATATTCCGTGTAGCATTTATCAGGCACTCGTTAGCAAATATGTCGAGTGTCCGGGTTATTGTTTAAACTTAGAACAAGCATCGTCGCACAAAGCAGAAAAAGAAAGCCGTACTTATATTTATTGAAGATCCACAGGAAGTATCTGATCCAGTGTTTCTGCACAGTGCATGCCGTCTCTATTAAATTCACAGATATCAATCATTCGTCTGACACTTATATTTACCATGCTGAAAAGCTCCGTCGTCGTATTCGCACTAAGAGTGTCCGAGAGAGGTTTTAAATACTTCTATAAAGCTGCTTTAGCACCGATATACAATGAAGTTGAAACCAAAATGCCATAACTGACCAATTTTTTTGTCTGCCTGCTTGAAAAATGTTTCAAGCTTCCTAGTACATGCTAATTATTCAGAATATTTGCTTTTATGATTTAGCGCAGGGAGAAGATGTTCACGGCTTTTCCCAAAGAGAGGCATTGCCGGAAGTCAATTTTCGACTAATTGCTGTATGCTTTGTTTTGCGACATCATACTAACACCATTGGAACCTCTTGAGTACATTATGTTACATCTATGGCATAATTAGACGGTACAGTGCCGTATTTATGGTCATATCGCGTGTATCATGCTATCATCATTACATGTTCGCGTCTTGCGAAGGTGCTGGTGTCCCATGCCCGAGAACATTGGGCCTATAATAGTGGCACTGTAACGTCCGATCATGTACAATCTGAGTTCGAATACAAGCATCTGTCAGCATCTGTCCATGCTCGCTAACACAGCGCAAAACAAAACAACTAAAACAAACAAGAAATATAATTATGAAGCTCAATGCCTCAGGGTCCCACTAATATTTCTTTTCAACTTCAATATTTGTATCACTGTATTTTTCATACACAGCATCAGCAAGTGTGTTTAACTATAGCCCCCTCTATCTTCACAAAGCCTGGTAGTTCGATGACGGAGCCATAGAGTGCCCGGTCGCAGATTTGGAGCGCGAGGCTCTGGTAGCACAGAGCATTTCTCGGGAGGCCTGTAGTCAGCGCACAGCTTTTTCATCGTCAAGGACCCAAAACATGGTTTTCGAACTCGACCAGAAAAGAAGCGGTAGCCCGAGGAACGCGAGAAGCACGAGCGGACATTCCATCGCTCGGGACATTTAGGCGTGTCTCAACACGCCTTAATTGAGCAGCGAGGCCCGGATGAACCGGTTGTCGTATGCTAGCCAAGGGTCGTCTTCTTTGAAACCAACCAACTTTGTTTGAGCGTCCACCGCAGCAACAATTGCGTCGACTAGAACTGCGACCATTTCGGGAACAGTTCACGAGGCAGCCACCCGCTCTCTTTAGTAGCAAAACTGTGTAGGATGCTAATGCCAGTGCACAGTGCGATGTTTTGATCGGAAATGTCCGATTACAGGACTCCGATCTCCGGCGATCGCCAGCGGCAACGGCGCTATAAGACAAAATAAATTGAGTTGATACGGATAAGTCTTATTTTCCCCTGTCGGAAAAACATACAAGAAACATACCTGTGGCTTTTGCAGTTCTGGTATGACACCAATACATTTTTGATATTATAATGATACCTCTTTGGTTTGGCGTTCTGCATAACTGGAGATACCCGCTGATACCGGCACCACAATGGCTCTTTGTCTTACTTTACTGGCAGCCAGATTGCTTGCCGATATGATTCAGAGTGGCTGCGTGCATTTTGCGTGCGAGGACGTAGGCGACCGTAAACTTTTCAACAAAAACGCGTATGACAGGACCATCGGTATCACTAAATCATACATGCTGAAATGCGACCACCATCTTCCAACAAAAAAGTCTATTATTTGCAACCGGTACCGTTACATACACCATACATGTCTAAGCGGAACATAGACCGACGTTGAGCTCACACAAATTTCTAGATCGACTTTTCACGGCGACGTCTTGTGGCGACTGTCTCGAATAATGTGCACCACAAATATTCGACAGCCGCAACCAGCCGTACCGCATAGCAAAGGCAAAGTGCACGGCAACGAACCAATCGTGACTCCAAGCCAAGGATACCGCATCACCGTATCAACGGAGAACAGCGGCAAACGGGCCGTTGCTTATACCCGGCCAACTCGGCGCTTTTTTATGGCTCGGGAACCACACCACACGGATGCGCTCGGCACTCCTGTCTACATGGGCGACGCTGCTCCGGACAATGCCGGCTTCGAAGGACAATCAAATCATTTTTTCGACGTCACCATGCTGCACCGTGCTACCAAGGCCATATGAGTGCCTTTCGCCGCTGCAGCCCCGCGACCCCGGAACCGCCACCGGCGTCCCGTTGGCGAGTGCTTTCTCTTCCGCTGTGGCAGAGGCTTCCATCATCGCGGAGACGCAGTGAGTCGACGGCTCATTTACGTTTTACAAAGCAGATGTTTGGCGGTCCGGTTCTACACCGACACTCGAACTTCCAACTCGACGACGCCTATCATATTTCAAGCAGGCGTGGTTAGGCGTGGTCAGCCTGGGTCAGCGCGGCGTGGACGGTTGGCTTCGACGCCTCATCCGGTCGCCCGACCGCCGACGACATTGAAGTTAGGCCTAGGATCTGAAGGCGTCTTTCCGTAAAACGGTAAGTGAATCTCGTCCCCTTTTCGTTCCATTTTTAAATTATGTTAGGTGCTCTTTATTGTAAACAAGTATGCAAGGTGTTCGTGACAATTTTGGTCTAGATAATTGGCCTTAATTACTGTTTTTCACATACCGAAACTGTAATTTGAGCCGACGAACGAGGTGCCATACTTGAAAACGATGTATGATGTAACTTCTACCCAATCGGCTAGAAAAAAACTGTGGTTATGACTGGATGCCAGGCTGGTCCCGATGTAGTGGTAAGCACTTAGAGTGCCTTTCCGAACTGCATGTAAGCAATTTAGCGAGCAACGAGACGAACGACGTCGACAAGCTACGAGTGCCGGTGACGAGCGACGGAGATTTCTGACTATCGCAAGTTACGTCGCTCGATTTTGGATTTCCAGACAACGTCGCTCATCGCCTTGGTCGCTTGCGCCCTTCGGTTTCATAAGGCGTGTCTCGTCGCGCGGCTGATTGAGCGTCAATAGTGTCATCGTCGCTGTCGCTTGTCTCGTCGCTCGCCAAATCGCTTACATGAAGTACGCCGCCCTACACGTTACTACACCGGTGGAGGAGGTGCATGTAAATTTAACGAAGTTTTTATACACCGCAAGCATTCTCTTGACCTACTCATACTAGCGATTGTTTTCATCCTGTCAATCACATTTATGCAAAACGAGGGTTGCTGGTTCATCATAAACACCAATCATTTCTTTGTTTAAAGCACATCACTGATCTAAAAATCATGGTATCCGTGAGTTTATGCTATAGAAATGTATCGAATCTGATAAATTTGTTAATATCTACTTCTAGCCTCTTTCCCGGCAGATGCAACGTCAGTCATAGAGCAGTTTTTTGGATCTCCTTTCAAGACCTCAGGCAGGTCGTTGTTATTCAATCCATGAGTGGGTGGTGTTTCACAGGCCTTTTGCTGGTGCTTCTTATCGAATGGTGCCACCGAGCGTCAAGTTATCATGCTTGAGAGAGACAAGTATGGCCGTCGTGAGTACACATAATGTTTTTACCTTTGCTCGAATACACTTCTTTAAAAGAAATGCACAGTTTGCATGTGAACATTCCTCAATGCTTCTATATTTGTCGTGTTATCAACACTAGTTACTCTAGTCCATGCAAATGAAATGCAACACTAAACCACATGCTCCCGCAACAGTGCTGGGCTGGAGGACAGTGGAAGCTACTCTTGCTTTTACGATGAAGCACAAACTAGTTAACGCAGAGTATAGGCCGAGTGACACTCCGTTTACCGAAAGCTCTGCCAAAACAACACTGCCACATTATAGGTAGTGCAAAAGAACCTCGCGTGTTTAACCGAACGAATGGTGTTTTCCTGAAAAGCTCACATTTCCTTACCCGAATATGTTTAGCCTCCTTGGAATGTTATCATCATGCGACAAACGGAGGTACTGTAAACATCTTTATGTTCGCGAGTTATAAAGTTCACGAAATAAAAAGGCGTTGGTAAATTTTGTTCATTAAGAGAAGTAATGCGGCCTTTAAATTCCCGAAATTTAGTGGCAGTGATTATGTCCACTCTGACCGATTTGAGAAAAATAGGGGTCGGGAAGCTGAGTATAACTGTATGTCGGAAAAATAGGAGATCACATTTGTTAGTGTGCAAGAGTAAAACCAACAACAACAACAATCGTGGTGTCACTGTGCGAGCCTATCTGGGTGTATTAAATGATATTAATTTTAGTTTAGGTCATCAACCGTTTTCGCCGGTACGTGATGAAATGCCATCTTCAACACTAACCGTGTTTTTCCTCGAAGCAGTCAGCGTGGACGCGTGCCGCTGCACAAGAGAGTTCGTTTGCAGGTTGAACCGCAGATTTAAGGAGGATTTGCACAATCTGAGGGAATCAATATTTGGTGGTCTACCTCAAGCGTGGGCAAGATTTGCTCATTCAGAACAACAAAATGGCTAGAAATCAAGGATTTGCGACAAATGTACCCGCTTAGTTGAAAGGGCCAGACAAGCCTTGTGAGCGCTCTGTTTTCTAGCCTCTCAGTCCTGAATCCACTTATTCACCACATGCGTAGATGTTCTAATAGGCGGGAACACGTATTTGAAAAATGGTGAATGGCAATATGCATACAATATTGTTATCTTTATCTGAATTCTGTATTTTGATCAAAGGTGGACTGCTTATTTGCAAAACTTTTTTCTTACATAAAACGATGTCCTACTAAATTTATGTAGTATAGCCGACGACAGAAATAGAATAGCTGGGCGTCCTCCAGCACGCGCTTGAGCGTTTCCGCTTTGAGTGGATTTGCTCACTCGAGGCATATGAGACGCTGAAACGTCATGGAAGGTTCCGGGCACAACTGAGACTTCTTCCTCGATTTTTTATTCTGTCAGTTTGCGTTTACTTCTGTACTCTTACTCGGTTTAACCTGGACAGAGCTGAGGAGAATAGGCTTGGCGAGTGCCCTTACTTCATATGCATTTGTACAGCTGAGGCACTTTTCAAATCAAGAACCTTGTGTATCTTGCCTTCAAGAACACCTCATTCGGGACGGGGGGGGGGTGCAAAAGGAATTCTGAGACATTTTTTGTTTGTAGTGCCCTATTACGCACCGACTCCTTCGACTAAATGAGGAGTCGACCTACTCTGTTGAAAAATAAAATGCCTGCCATATAATTGGTTTGCATTTAGTCAATATATCAGTATTCAAGTAGGTATCCCAAGTCATTAGTAGTTGAGACGCAGTCTCTCTGTAAGTCAGTCACTTTTGACATTTATAAAACTGATCATTAAGTAACGGCACTGTCGAGGTCATGTACTCAGCACAAACAATCACTGGGCACAAGCTGGTCGCGTGGTTACAGGCAGCGAATATTCCGGTTGGACTGTCTGAGTACCTTCCTCACAAAGTAGCTAAAGACTAGGCCAGGGCCCCGCTCACAAACGTCTACACTTTGTATTTCTTTAGCCCGGGCCACTTTTGAAACTACAACTCAGAGCAGAAAAAACAGCTTGGCACGTTATTATAAGCTCGACGTACCATGGCGCCCAACTTCAAGGTCACATGGCTTGCTTTTTGCACTAAATTTGCAAGGATGGCTTGACGCTTCTGCAATGGTTAACTTTAAGCTGGGATAGCTTGGAATAATGCTACTGGCTTTTAATGTAGCCCGGCACAATTAACAACTTGGTGTTATAGTGCTGCATTGAAAAGTCGGCACATTTATGACAGCATCACCCAGTGAATGCATGCTACCTATTAAACTGTCCGTTCTGCAGATAAATGAAATGCACTTCGCTTCCGATTGCAGCTGTTTCTGGAACTGTATTGTATAAAGCACCTTATTGCTGCAAGCTTCGACCAGATCTTGTTCTGTGGTCTGCCCAGGCCCATTGCAGGTAGTCACACTGAAAGCCTTACCAGAGTTTCTAGCCCGTGGTCGTTCTGAATTTTTCGAGTTGTACGTATGCATTCTTTCTGTCTTTCCCTTAATTGTACTCGGGCGTTTTCTATTCATTGTCGCCGATTTGCCCCCAATTGGTTAAGCACACGAATAGACGCTGTAGAAATGTATCCAACATATTTTTGTAAGGGAACTTCTCATTGCAATGTTACATTTTTTTATGAAGGTTGGTCTTCCTAGTTTTTATTGACACATTTTTTTGAGTGTCCACGGGCAACACTAAAACGTTATGCCATAGGCAAGGACAAGTTCACTGCTCAGAACTTGTTTTTAACTGATTGCAAGAAATGTTGTGACATATAGATGCAGTGAAACTGCTTTCGAGGACTTGCTCTGCAGCTCGGAAAAAATATACATAGGACATACCGTTTTTTTTTTGCTGCTTGCTCATTCTGCAGGTCTCCCTGTCATAGATGTCGTGCTACTGAGTGAGCAGGCGAATTTGATTGTTGGTTTCGCCATTGCTTTTTTAGCAATTGTCGTAATACAAAATGTAAATTTAGAGCTTTCCTAAAAAGCAAACCGGGAAGAACATTTACATTGATTATTTTGCTGAAAATATTATTCAGTATCCTTTATTCAGAAAGCCTTCGACAGCGTCTCACATTGGACAGTCATCCAAGAAGCTCAGACACTCGGCGTAGGAGGCCGCGGCCTTAACATCATGAAGTGATTTCCTCAGGGCCGTACCTTTGCGTCAGCAATGCTTCGACTGATCTTGGTTCGACACGAAGGATGCTTGAGAGAACGGCTGTTTCTGAACAAGTAATATATTGCAAGCGCTTCTTATTCAAATTACTTCACTTCGTTGGAAGCGCAAAAATAGCAATGCAACACGTAGCGTTGCTTGCGAAATTCAAAGCCCGAATGTCCGGATGACTCCTAACGCAAGTCAAGCAAACAATCTTTTGGGAATGGACCGTCAGGCAATACTCATTTGAGCTGTTTTTTGTTACTATGGTGCTTTTGTTTTGCTTGCGGTACAAAAACATGAGTAAAGCCTTAACAACACGGTTTAGATAGGTGTGCACCAGATGTCCCTAGTGGATACGATGCATCTTGCTGCTCATAGAGAATGAATAATGACACAAAGATCACTGGTGTTGGCGGTTTAGAGGGTCATTGAATTTATATCAAGCCATTCTAGTAACGCACCGTCAGTTCCCTTTTTCTGCATTAATCATTTTTATGCACAGAGTCGACGGCCAACTTCTTGAGAATCGTCATGGGGAAATCATCTCTTAACATCGCTGCATGCTTCGTCTGGCCAGCAAAGCAATGGTCAAGCTATCACAATGGATTGATACTATGTTTCAATCGATCTTGTTCTTGATCCATTCTTAGAAATCTTTTATGCAATTGAAAATAAATCGATGAAATGTTTCTGCAATTGACCGACAGGTTTTTCAATACTTAAAAAGCGTGAACATGAAATTTCACCGGCTGAATGTGATGAGAGAAATAACCGGGTAAGCTCTAAGAGATAATGTTGTTCACTGCAATGGGAACATGGCACAGAGCACCCTCGTCAAGGAAATTATTGGTAGTTCTGGATATTTATACAGTGAAAGGTGTCTCATCTCAAAATGAGATATATTACCTCTAAGCTATGACTACTAACCTGGGTAGTTTAACATGAACCACAAAATTATGACTGCACAAGTTCAGCTAGACTATAAAGTAAATGATGCACATAATTTGAAGCGGCTATCCACAGCGCCACACACTTTCCTGGAAGTGCTTTTCGACAACGCCAGCGACACGGTATGCTTACAGTTATTGTACCGTGTACAATGCAAGGATCCGAAAAAAGGCGACAGGGACATTAATGAATTCGAGCGCCACGGCGGGGAGCGTGGGAGTTTCGGTACTCTAGAATCATTTTCAGTGACTCTAAGATTTACTCGCCTCCCTGATTTGGATTCTCTCGCCTTCCTTATTTTCACTGAAATTATTAGACGCTCAGTATGTTTGAAAACAATATCGTGGGCAATTATTATATTTGTTTTCTTCGATCAACTTCTTCCTTTCCAAATGTCTGTATTGCAGCGAGAGTGGGGACCAGAATTTGCGCTGCTCCAAAGTTCCGGTGACCGACGGTAATCGTAATAATGATAATTCTCGTATATTTCCTTGTACTGTTTGGTTTGGCTGCGTGCGCCACCACGCGCCACGCAACAGCAGTCTCCACCTTGCGCGAATGCAATGTCTTGAGGAGCGCAACCAACGCGAGAAAAATATTGCAGGACATGTACAGCTTTTATGAAGAGTAGGACGCGCCGACACACCTCTTATGTTTAACAACCACACAAATATGGTAGCGCAGAGCCACTTCTGGTGTAACCTTCAGCCAGCGCCAACAATATGGGCGGTGGTCTCGGCACGAATCAACAACAAACCACAATGAAAAAATATAAAAGGAATGCTACCGGGTCGTGGAGAAAGAGGAGAGAGACGGAATACACGAGGCTGGCAGATTTCTTTTCTGAAAAAAAAAAGAGGAGCGAATTTGTGCTTCCAGATTTTACAGCTGGGGCGTTTTTTGGCGCTGCCCGAATGACACTTGGGCGAGCCCCTCTCGTCTGATCTCCTTTCCCTTTTACAGTGGCAAGGTTCTTTCGCTATTTGGGAGGCTTTCTAGAGTCAAGGAGGCTATAAAAACACGGTAAAAATTATGTGAAAACGTGCAACCTATCTTGGCGCCAACCATCTGCGAAGTTTATCGAAGTTGAAAACAAACACCCACTAGAAATTTGTCTTTAGATTAGTGTACGCCGATCGAGATTACGTTCAGTTTCTCTAAAGCGACGTGGCTTGCCTTTACTCTGAATTAGCTGCCGTCTGATCAAATCACGAGAAAAGCATACTTACTGCATTGCACGCACACGTAGGTGAACTCACGAAGACTCAGCCAGGTATGCTGCGTTGAGAAAAGTGGTGCAGGTCCGGGGACCGGTGAAAAATAACCGAAACTAAAATCCCGAAATCATCGTTGATTGATGTTTTCCAGAATGCTCCTGAGCAGCAGAGGTGCACCTCTGTGATTTTCCACGTTGTATATTTGCAATCTTGGCCAGCGTCCCCGATTTCCTAACGAAGACTGGCCTATGAAAGTACCTTCAAACTCTCCCCCAACGCTACCACAACCCAGCTACTATCTACCCCTCTCGCCCTACCGTATAGTTCATCGTCGATTAGAAGCTTGCACTAATAAACTTAGTAACCCTGGAGCCAGGGGACAAAAAGGGACGGAAAGAGCACGAAACTCCTTTCAAGAATAAGCGGCACAGGGCTGGCCAAGTGATTGGCGAATGGCTGGCAATGGTCCTCTGGCCAGTGGCCAGACATTGGCAAGAGATTGGCCAATGACTGGCCTTTCTGCCAATGGCCACTGGCCATCAGCCATCGGCCAAGCCTTTGCCGATGCGTGGAGACTATTTGGCCACTGGCCAAAGGATCATCGCCAGCCATTGGCCATTGGTTGGCCAAAATTCGTGCGGCTTGGGGAGTTTCATACCTGTCCGCCCTTTTTTCCCCAAGTCCAGGGTTACTATGTCTTTACTTAGCCAACTCGCCTGGCCCCTTGCTTTAACTTCAGTTTGCATTAATACGCGTCTACCAAAAAAACAATATTCACGAGTGAATCAGATACTTATTACGTCCCACGGTATAATGATGAAGCTCTAAAATAGGTTTAAAAACAAGTGATAAAAATCGCCCATATTTTCATAGTAAATGCACATGCTCTTCTTTTATGACATCGTCTTCATGCCCACCTTGTTTCAATCAAGTGATTCAAGATTGCTCTAGCCTCGAAACTGAGCTAGAGTGCCTTCGCTCAGGCGAGCTTATGCATGAGTGGCGATATCTCAGCCCTTTGTCCACTACGATGTGACTCAGCTGGAGCGCGTATTTTTGACTAATCCTTAGACGCCATTTTGCCGCATAATTCACAAACTAGCGGCTTGTCTGAAATTCTTACGTACCACTGTTACCGCACTGACGACACCGTGGTCCCGACTGCACGTGCGCGACTCGAACCAGCGTCATGTGCATCAAACGATGTACCGTGGAAACGCCTCCTGTACTAAGTCCAGGAGGCATTCACCTTGGTCACCTTACCGCCATACCGCGTCCCTGTCTTCAGCATGGCGGCGTCCACGCTCAGCCACTGCAAGCGTCAACAGCACTCTACTGTTTCTGAATGCTGGAAAAAGCCATCTAGAAACAATCGAAGCAGGACATATTTTTGGAGGTGCCATGTTTAGTTTTGAAAGCTGCTTTGATAACAATCCCGGCGCGTCTCAGAAAAGGAATGTTTTCCTTTGCCTACCACAATATTTAAAGAAGTATGCTTCCACTGACATTGCGGCTTCCTTAGGGCTCTAATATGTTTGAAGTGTCTTACAGTCAATTCCTTCATCACACGCGTCTGGTCTTTCGCCGCACTTTGGTTGAGTAAATAAACGCGTATAAAAATGCAAAATGCCTTAACGTTCAGGCTGTTTAATACTTAGAGGGATATTGTGTTGGGTAGAGTCGGGTCTAACCGCGGCTGGTGACCAAAAATTGCGGTGAGCATAGCAGAGAGTAAGGATGCCCATCCAACTTTGGTATTACTCATGTGCAAAAATCAAAGCTCATTTCCTTTTTTTAATGCTCATACTATTAATTTTTATTGCAAAATAAACAACATTAGAAAACGAACTAAAAAACTCCAGGAGGAGAAATTTGGACGATATCTATTCACACCTTAAATTGAAATGCAAGCAGAGGCCAAGAAATAATATATTAAGCGATTATCATGGCGTTTACTGAACCGCTATGAAGAAACGCCATCCTTGAGTATCAGGAAGCCGTTTAATCCGATCTTACTTTTATCGTTATTTCACTTTATTTCACCACTATTTTTTTGTATCAGTGATTGCAGTCAACCATTGTCACCAGAATATGTTCTAGTCTAGCTCCTGTATCAAGGTACGACTCTCCTTTGTGCAAAGACATAGTAAATACGCACGTAAGTAATATTTAACTTCAGCAATATTGTGCTGAAGGCACCACGCAAAAAGCTTTATGAGGTAGCTTGTCCGGGTCTCCGGAAGCTGCACTTACAGGGCATGGGAAAAACAAAAAGACCGCATCACCACGTGGTGAATGATGTTAACTGGGGCGAAGCTCTGGTGGTGCTGATGATACTGATTTTATTGTTCATAGGTAGTGCTGATGGTGCTGATCTTTTTTTTTTTTTTGCTCATAGGTAGTGCTAAGTTCCGGGTTGCGTTTCGACTTCATTATTACTGCTTTATGGTCGGTGAAATGCAGAGCCAGTGGTTCTTCTAGCGGATCAGCTCGCATCCGCTAGAAACCTTGGAAACGCATCTCAACCGCTTCAGTCAACGGTCCACGCCAGAAAGAGAGTGTATGGTATAGAACGTGGTTATATAGGCATTTGGGCAATTGACCGCAGCGCCCTCTTGTCTATACACGTTGAGCCAATGCATGCAAAGTTTAACGGAACTTATATACGCATTTGACCGCAGCGCCCTCTCCTCTATAGACATTGAGTGGCTACATGCAACGTTTCATTCATTACAAAACCCCCAGCTACTACCACATCCCAGAGTCCCATACTCGTCCCGCAGTCGTGGCCGAGTGGCTAGGGCGATGAACTAGAAATCCATTGGGGTCTCCCCGCACAGGTTCGAATCCTGTCGACTGCGCAAATATTTTTTTTTATGTGAGCACGGACGAACGGACGGACGGACAAGGCTAGACCCTAAGGAGCTTCGCCCCTAAAAAAAAAAACTACTATACACTACACTTTGTCTAAATAAAACAAAGGCGTACCCCCGTTTTTGTTAAACAGTGAATATCACATCGGAATTAAAAACAGCACGAAAAGACGAGGACCAGACAAAGAAGTGACACGGACGCAGCAGCAACTCGCCCCAGCCTAAACTTTAGTGAATATCATTGTGGTCTATAATTAACTTGTTAAGTAATATGGGCAGGTTATGCGCAATGGATTGCAGTGCGTATTTTGTACAAAAATGAGGCACATTACAGAACTATCTGTGTCTGACAAGGATGCAAGATTCACGTTATGAAAGGTTGGATACATTAGAAAAAAAGAAATAAACACATCAGTCGAAAAAAAATAAGAACATTGCAAACGGTACTCGTATACACTGGCAATTTTCATAAAGTTGAATTTAAAAAAATAATCGTTTCGTATGTGTGTCGCTAGGCACGTTTGCGATAAAACGCAGCATTTTCTTTTGTAGGATTGTAAGTTAGTTAATATTTGATTTGAGTGTTGTGCCCCAAATCAAATGATAATAGTTAATTTTTCAGCAAAAAAAAGCATAATAAATTTGCATTTATTATTTACAGGCAACAAGCAGCGACAGTGACAAAGTATTCCAACAACTTTTGACAGTTTATTAACAAACTATTCAACGTAGTTGCCCAATTGCATACGTTCTAAAAATGACACCTAGCGTTTTGTGCTCTTTAACTATTTCGAACTGGTCGGTGCCAATCTCTAGAGCATAATTACTAATTACGCGTTTAGTTACAGGTCTAGAAGAAATTGCCTTAAACTTGACAGTGTTTACTTTAGGACCATTTATTGTTGACCACGAAAGAAACTTTTCCAGGACTAAATTTCCGATGGGTACAAGTTCGCCCATAACCGATGGAGATAGATATACACTCGTGTCGTCTGTATACATTATAAAACGTGCTTCGTTGCCAACATTGACTAGAGTGTTTAAACACACATCGAACAGAAGAGAGAGGGCCGAGCATGCTGCCTTGGGGCACACCGAACGTCAAGATTTGAAAGAGGACACATAATCATTCACTGAGACGCATTGCTTACGATATTCTAAATATGAATGACTAGGCATCAAAGGCGCGCCACTTATGCCATAATATGAAAGTATATCAAGGAGCGTTGAATGGTTAACAGAATGAAACGCTTTACTAAGATCAATATTTATTACCAGTGTAAGCCGTCTGCATTTTATATTCTGTAATGTTATCTCTATCCGTGATATCAAAAGCGCATGCTGTGGATTTGCCCTTGCGAAATCTGAACTATGAGTAAGTCAGGACTGATTTCTATGTAAAAACCTAGTCTAAACGATATAATTAAACTTTTTCAGCCCTGTGGAAAGTATTATAAGAACCAAGATTGGTTTGTAATTTCTAACTACATTTTTGTCTCCACCTTTATGCAAAACTGAAACTTTCGCAAGTTTTATGTTATTCTAAATTTGGCCACTCGACATTGCTAAGTTCAATATATATACCAAGAGCGGGGCCACCACATCGATTACTGATTTTGCAAGCTTTATATAGATATCGACTGTGTACTGGCTTTTACTGTTATTCAATCCCATAAATACAAGGATCACTTCCAATTCGTCTGCAGGTTGTAGGAAAATTGTGTCTGCTAAACGATGCATATAAACAAGGAAGCGGGCTCATTGTGCGCGCTAGAAGTCAAACTAGTGAAATGTCTGTTCAAGAGCTCAGATAGTAGTATTCCGGGCACGCTTTCACCAGAAAGTGAAAGTTTATATATTGAATATTCTCCTTACAGTGTTTAAGCACTTCGTTTATCAACTGCCAAAGAATCGCAGAACACTTCTTGTGAGCGTCATAAAAAATACGTTCGTTGATATTCTGTTTTTGATTGTTTTAGTGCAGATGTGAGTTTATTGAGATACTTCTTCAAAATTGCATTGTCACCGTCATCTTTTGAACAGAAGTACGCCTGATATAAGTGATTTGTTTTCTTATCATTGTTAAAATAGGTGGCGTGACCCACGGTTTTCTTAGTCGCTTTTTTAGCAGTAACCGTCTTATATGGAAATGATGCGAAGTATACCGTCCTAAAAATATTTATGAAATCAACATAGGCTTCGTTTACGCAATGCTTTCCGAATATAGAAGTCCAGTCTGCTTGCATGACTGTGCTTTGAAAGGACCGCACTTGGCTGTGGGTTATCGTTTGGAAAGTTAAGTCTATCGACGTCTCCTCGATATATCACGGGGTTGAAGAAAAAAAAAAAGAGGTAAAGGATCGCAAATGTAACTAATAAATTATTTTGCATTGCAAACTATAGTATCTATGTTGGTAATAAAAATGACAACAAATGCCGTAGAACGGGTAATTCGGGTGGAGGTCACAATCACAATGCAAAAAACACTACTACTCTGTCTTAACGAAAGATAAAAGTATTCCGCACTATCTACATTTCAGTCACCGCACAGAACAAGTGAGTAGTTATTCAAGGATGTGAAATCAAGATACCTCCCAAGAAAAGACAAAAAATTATATAAAGTTACCAGCTGGCAGTCGATACATAGCAGAAAGCAGCTCGCGTATGTGCTTATCAGTTAAGATTTCATAGTCGGCTGTGATTTCCGTAAAGGCACCGTGTATTTCGCATCTAATATCCTGTCTAACGTAAGTACAAGTACCTCCCCCTCGTTTTCCTTTTCAATTCAAAGAGAAGTGATTGCAACCGGGATGATAAGAACATCGTCATCTTTTACGTATCGTGTTTCGGAAAGGATCACTACTTGGAACGAAGCACAGAGTACATTAAACGAGTATATAAATTATTCCTTTTACCTTTCAAAGAGCGTATATTTAAATGTCAGATCATGAATTAGTTTTTGATTCCTGCATATCGCTATAGTTTAGCAGGCAATAGAAGCTCATGGTATTCGGCCATGACGCCAGAGGTTAAAAATGCAAAGAAAAATCATGCATTGCGTTGTAGTAGCGGCAGCCTCAAAGTTGCTTTCTGCAGTATCGAAGTGGCACGACGCTGGAAGTGGTCCAAAATGTTTGCCTGCAGATGCAGCCTTCTGGCCAGACAGACACCCTGTTTATCGCCTCAAATATTTTTGTCGCCTAGAATGCGAAAAGAGGCATAGAAAGGAAGTTTGGTTTTTGATTTCGTGCATACAAAAGTTTTACTTTGCGAAACAGCAATGACCAAAGCCTCAACGTCTTTCGTACTTGTTTCCGGGGACAGTCTTGACACAAAGAGGGCACGTTTTGTTCAGCACGTTGAATCACGGCTATCGTTGATGTTTTCGGAGTTCCGACTGAGGTCTTTACGTGCTTACCTTGAGTGACAAGGGTGAAGCAGTCACCATCCACTGTGCTTCGCTGAACGGAGCCTCGTTGGGCTGCAGACCCTGTAGGTGGAAGGGGCCCAGTTGGTCCGATGGTATTTGTCTTAGTGTCAGCTGGCGGCGATTTGCTGAGGTCTCGGTAGGCTCTGCTGTCGGGAACTCAAGACGAGAAAATCTGCATTGGCAGAGGCGTGGGACAACTTATGAGAACCATCAGCTCTGTCTGAATTATTCGTGAAGCGTTGACTCACGAAAAAAATGGTGTTGTCGAGACGACGAACCTCTTGACTTAGCGAGACGTTTCCCGCTTTAAGTCGTGCGAAGTTCTGGACGAGCTCTTCCAGTACCGTTTGACTGTCTTTCTTTGATCTCGATGAACCTGCAGCACACAGAATGTCATTGGTGTCCGCTGCCGCGTTAGCCGTAGACTCCGTGGTTGAAATTCTGCCTTTTCTCTCCTGTCTCAATTTCTCTATATATCTTCCCTGGTCTCAAGCTGTCCAATTTACAAGTATGTACCAACACGCTCAACTATCAACCGTAACTCTGAAATTCTGAGGCGTGGTAACTTCGTCGTCGTCGTCGCCATAGTGTTTTTCGCTTGACGCACTTTCACACTCTGTACTGGCCATTCAATCTTGCGGGAGTAGGTCGTAGTCATCATTGGCGATATTGACGCACTTGCAATGAAAGTGTGTTATACCGGTGTCAGACGGCGTTCTAAAGCTCCTTTCCACTAAGCTCCTTTAAAAATCGGCCAATCAGCTCGCGATGTGGAGTGCGCACGTGCTTTGTGGCGCGCGCACGTGCTCTACGGCGTGCGCTGGTTCGCCGATTTTATAAAGGAGCTTAGTGAAAAGGATCTTAAAACGCCGTCTGACAGGGGTATTAAACACACAAAGCGAACGATCTGTTGCTGCTTGTGGTGAAATCCGCGGAGCAGCTGACACACGTGTCATTCTGCTTCGCCATTCGCGCTGCGAAATCCGCGCTGTGAATAGCCCCTTTCATACTGATAATTGGGGGTTGTGGGGATATTTATACAGCGTGTAGTTGGTCAGCCATTTGCAGTTGCGACGAGTCACTCGCTGTCAGATGGCGTAATTTAGTTCCAGTGCGGTACAACCGCTAGCCTGGGAGTCTTTAACGTGCACCACGCAGTAGTGCATACCGACCGCACGCCGGTACGATGCTCATCCAGATCGGAAACGGGCAGGGTGCGGGCTCGCAACCCAGGATCCCTTGGTTCTGCAGCGCGAGCTTTCGCTCCACGCGTCGAGCTGGGTGTGCGCTTAGCCCACTCGGCCACCGATCTCCACCCATAGCTGATAATGACTACCCAATGGTTGGCTTCCCAGAGAAGCCAGCCATTAGGCAAGTACTCAGAGGCGCCAAAACCTCATACAAAATAGGGTGCCTACATGTCTTTCTGTCTCAGGGTGAAGACAACCATTGTTGCACTGAATGTGTCAGCGCGTGACGCTCTCGCGAACTCGGTGCGTGACCTGGGCGCTAAAATGGCGTCTATGCATTACCCACAGCTACGCGCTCGAGCTGAGTGACACCGGATTGCGCGCACTTCAAAATGCATAAAAAACGATTAGGCGTAATAATCGCTGAGATGTCACTACTCAAGCAAAAGCGCGCGCTTGAATGAAGGCACTCTAATACAAAAATGCAGACGACGCCTCTCCTCTGCCCGCTCCCTTACATAAATGTTATATATGACCCAGATATATTTTATATAGCGCCGTATATGGGCATATAAGTAGACATATAAGGTCATATATTGCCATACAAGGGCTAAAATCAGGGCAGATATGGTAAGGTGACACCATATATAACGAAATATATTGCCAGATAAAGTCCTATATGGTGCAAGGGGCTGTCATATATAACAGTATAGGATGACCGATACTCCTGTATGTCGCACTATATGGTGCCAGTCAACATGTAGATGCAGGTAGCACACCGCGTCGGCCGGTATCGGGACTACGCCGGACGGTCCATGGTAACAGGATGGCGGCGCCCGGCCATGAGCGCCGGTGAGCTACCGGCCCCGGCAGGCGTCGGGGTTTCGTCTAGCTCACTGGCCAGTTCAGCCGTAGAAGTTACAGTGACTGTGCCGGCATCGGGATTTTGCTGTCTTCGCTGGCTAGTCTTTCCATGGATGTTCCAGTAACTGGCCCGCATCGGTATTTTGCTGTCTTTGATGGCCAGTATTTACATGGAAGGTCAGTGACTGGCCGGCATCGGTCTGCTTTGATTGCCGATCTGCAGGCTGGTCAGTGACTGCCCGCGTCAAGCTTCGCGTTTGACTGGCAAGCCGGCAGTCGTTTACTGTATTTTTTTTTGCCTTTTTCACTATGCACTCAATTCATTGAGATTCTTGAAAACTGCGGCAAACCATGAATAGCGAGTGGAAATGTTTGTGTTGATCAATCCTCTGTAAATGACTGCCGACGCTGGCGTATTTGATCCCACCATGGCAAGGCTGACGTGTTTTATCGCGAAAACGCAAGAAAAAATAATGCAGTGTGCAAAATTTGCAGTCCAGGTTTTGAGAATCTGACCCCCTACGCCACGAAAAATAAATTTTACAACGCCGAACGATACTTTTTTCAGGAAGTTAGATTAATTTGATGTACTATACTTAAGGTCCGGCGGTATACGCACGTGTTTGGCTCTGATAAAAAATAAAAAAACGGTATAGCGGAGCCTCGAATGAAAAAGGAAAAATAAAAAAAAAACACAGTGGCATATGATTGAGCATGCGCTTTGAGTTACAAAAACAATAATAAACATTACTTTCCAGAAACTAGAAAAGTAAGAGATGTGTTTATTATTTACGACGCTACGAGAGGTACACAACTCTCCTGTGAGATCATTTTATTGGTGATTTTAATCGAGTGTGAAAATATGCTATTTCAGGCAGGAATCGACTGTCTTCTGTGGTAGTTACGATCATCTAACAGAAATATTTCAAATGTTCACATAGCCAAACGATATCTGTCTCTTTAATAGCTTATGTTATACGGCATACCGTACCAGAGGAACGCGAATATAAAACTTTTTTTCTTTAGTCAAAAAAGCGAGAAACACCAATGCGTTGTGGATGTTCACACTGCCGGGTTTGTGAATGTGACCCTTGACGCTACGAAAACTAAATGTTACAACGCCGAACGATACCATTTCTGAAAGCTAGTTTAATTATCCGAGCTGTACTTGAATCTCAGGAATAAAAACGCGTTTAGGCCTAATAAAAAAGTAAAACTGCGGAGCGCAAGCTGTATAAGTAAGACCAGGCGGCACGCGCTGGATAGAACTGATCTACCAGAACAAAATTAAATACTACTTTTCGGAAGTCAGAAAATTAAGAGATGTGCTTAATACGTAGCGCGCTATGAGCTCAACTAAATCACTGCCTTAAAATAGCGGTATTTTTGTTTCAATAGTGGGTGAAGATGACCGCTTTCATGACAAACTTCGGCTTCATCACTGTGGCAGTTTTACCACTTACCAGGCACGTAGCCAGGATTTTGTTTCGGGGGAGGGGGGGGCGCCCATGACAAAATGCTGTATGAGGGGAGGGAGAGAGGAGGTCCCAGCAAAATGGAAGATTTCGGGGGGGGGGATCATGGGCTATGGCCCCTCTGGCTACGTGCCTGCCACTTACACATTTTCCCATTTTGCTCTCAATGTGCCCATTATTATTATTTTATTTCTTCGTTGAAAGGACTTGCGCTGTTTGTTTACTACACTGACCCACCTATTAGAATGGAGAGAGCGAATCATCCCGGCAAAGCAAGAGGGCCACGGTTTGTGCATCGCAACGATTCAAACTTTGGCTCACACTTTTTATTTTCACCTTCTGCGTGATTGTTACCCTTGAGAACGGTGCCGAGAACAGCAAAAACATAGAAAATATTTAAAATAATAAAAAAATAATCAAAAAGGTGAGATAAATAACTTAAAATAATAATCAGTAACACGAAAACTGAAAACAAATATTTAAAATAATATAAACTAATACAAAAATGTGAGAAAAAATTAAAAATAATATAAACGAATACAGAAATTTGAGCAAAAATATTTAAAATAACAAAAAATAATACAAAAAGGTCAAAAAATATAAAATAATGAAAACAAATACAAAAAGGAGAAAACAAGTTTAAAAAAATAAAAAGAATACAAAAAGGTGAGAAAAATATTTAAAACTTAAAATCGAATACAAAAAGGTGAGCGAAAAATTTTAAATTAAAAAAAAGAATACAAAGAGAAAAAATATTTAAAATATTAAAAAGTATTACGGAAAACTGAGGAAAAATACTTAAAATAATAAAAACTAATACAAAAGGGTGAGAAAAATATTTTAAATAATACAAAAATGTAAGAAAATAAAATTGTGTCTACCGCGATAGGAACCAACAACCACACGCTCAGCAAGACAGAGCGTCAACAAACTAGGCTAGCGTCGCCCGGCTGACTTTCACTCTCTTTCTAGAAGGTTGCATGTCTGCTGAATTCGTTTTGAAACATTACACGCTCAGTTTTGTATTTATTATTTTGCACCATGTTCAGGACTTATTCATAATATTGTGGCGATATTGACGTGCGCAATAATTTATTATTGCTGTGTCTTTTATGAGTTTTATAATGCGGTTTGCTGGTCATTTTATTTTAAACGTGTTGCAAGATACGAATACAACCTCATCGAATCAACAGCCTATGTTTCGCACGTTTTGCCGGCCGTGTGCGTTTGAATGCCAGTGTTCACGATCGGCTAACGGTCCAATTTCCCGATTAGTGGTGATGCGTGGAGTTTGCCTTAGTTTCAAATGTGTCCGAAAAAGACGGAAGCGACTATGGGACGTGGAACTACGTCAAATCTGCTCAACAGCCAAGATCATGGCACGGGATCCGAAGTAAGTTCGTTTCTTGTTCGTTAGGGCTAGATTATTTCCTGCGTTCAAAAAGCTTCTTATTGTCTGTAGATCGCTTGCTTTTACCAGTATTACTAATTGTGCGCGAATGGTTGTTATGCGAGGCTGTTATTCTTCTTTTTCTCCGATGTAGAGGCTGTGTCATCGCTGAAGGTCCATCAGTAGCGGCGGAACTCTTTAGGAGACAGGAAGGGGGGGGGGTTGATTTGCTCCCTCCGCCGTATTGTTTACTGGTAAGCTAGAATGTCTGGAAGAGCGCGGTGCCCCTCCATCGCCGACGCCACTCTCCGTACTTGCGTGCGGAGAGCTGGAGCCGACAAAAAGCAGCGATTGCTTGATCGAGCAAGTGCGTAGCTTTCGCCGGCCCAGTCGTCTGCAGACGACTTCATTTTCGCGATTCGTAATCAGAAAAGAATTGCCGAAAATTGGTGCCGCAATGAATTCACCCCATGGTGATTAATGCATAGCATACCACTTCCGATCGCAAACATTTGTGCCCGCGAAATAATTTTTGACGCCGGCACTTATTCCTCGCGAAATGTCGAGCTCTAAAGATCATTTGCTGTACACGTGTTTTGTATGATCCAACGTACGTGCAACGAATTTCACACCTCCAGAAACACTCGGGCTGCTTTAAATGGTGAGGCATTTATTCTCTTCCTACTGGTGTTTGTTTAGAGGCTATCAAGTATTCATTACAAGCTTCTAGGGAAATTTACAAGCATGTCCTGATTTAAGGTAGTGTCTCGCCAGTTTTTGGTATCTATATTTTGTTCAGTGTAAGTATATAGTGTTAGACATACCTCACCCCATCCCTGTTTTTGTCGTTTGGTACTGTCTTCAGCGAATGGTGTACGTTGTAATTGTTTTTAGTTGTTGCATGATTATAGTAAGGTGGTGAGCTGGTACTAATTGAACACCTTGAAAAACAGTTTGCAAAAAGTCAAGGAGACAGGGAGAGTAACACGTAGACCTCATGCAAGCGCAGACTGAACTCGCATAAATCAGATAGAAGGGAGAAATAAAGTATGCGGAAGGAGCTCGAGCACAGGCCCAAGTGGGACGCGCTGATTTACCTGTTAGCAAGAGCAGATTAAAAAACAAACACATAATTTTCGTGTCAGTTGAGGTAACAGATGGATGGCTAATACATAAAGACAGCTCAATCTCTCTTTAAAATCTACGATGGATTGTCACCTACCTACGCACTGTTTACACTGCTCGTGTATGTCATCCTTTAGAAAAAACGTGAATAATTAGCAGATACTATAAAAAACATACAAGAGAATTATTTTAGGCCTTTATTATTCGTAGTATGGGTGACCAATGTGTCCGCACATCCGTCTGTTACCTGAGCTGCCGAGGAAATCGTTTGTACAGTCTTCAAGCACATGGGTGAATTTGCACATTCCACTTGGACCTGTTCGAACGTTAACTAAAGCTCCTTCCACCTTCTTTATTTTTTTTCTTTTCTAATTTATGTGCGTTGGGAGTTTGCACTCGTATGTAGTGTATGTATTCCACTCCTTCATTCCTTGTTGTTTGTAAGCTATATTTCAAGATGTTCAATCAGAATGAACTCACCACCTTACTGTGTGGGAAGGCTGGTTGTTAATTCTAGAGTGTTTGTAAAACAATCTACCTGACATCTTCGCCTCACGCCCCAGTTCCTGAAGCTCACATTCTCTAAGCACAGCCTTTCTGACTTCTCTCATCCTTTTATGTATTTTCTTTTGTGTTTAATAGATAGAGTTGCGAATGAGCACCAGTCTTCGTCCTACGTGTTCCTGTCCTTGTTTTTTCGTACACTTTTTTCAAGTTGGTCCATGATATTTTTTGTCATATATTCTAATCTGTGTTTTCATCTTTACTTACTGCAGCTTTTCACAATTAGACGTTGACATTCACTTTCGCCATCCTGATGTGAGTGACCTGAGACGACACAGAATGACAGTCTTTTCTGCTGAAGTCCTGGCTTCATGAAAGACTGCCAAGGCTATTCATGGTAAAGTGCTCTATATATTGAGCAATACAATTGCAACTTATTGCTGCTAGGATTGTTTTTAAGACATACAGTATTTATGGGCTGGCCTTTAGCGATTCTGATGTCCACTCACGTGGAATGAAAGCCTGTAGAGGAATTGCGCATTTCATTCGTAAGCGGAATTATGAGTTTACTACAGAAGTGCGTTGCGTTGCCTTGCGTTGGGGGACCGGTGGCCGACTGGGCTAGCGCACACCGGCTCGGAGCACGTGGAGCGAAAGCTTGCGCTGCACAACTCAGGGATCCTGGGCTCGATCCCCACCCCTGCCCATTTCGATCTGGATGAGCATCGTACCGGTGTGCGGTCGTGTATCACTATTGCGTGGTGCAGGTTGAAGACCCTAGGCTAGCAGTCGCACTGCACCGGCTAAATTGCTCATCTACAGCGAGCAACTCGTCGCAACTCTGAAATGGCTGACCAACTACACGCTGTATAAATATCCACAGAACCCCAACATAAGTGCGTCACTACTTGCATCTAGTATTGCTGTGTGTGTTGTATTTGTATTTTGTATTTGTTTATTTAGTGTTCCCAACAATGGCTGAAGCCTTCCCATTGGTGCACTTGTTAGTAGCAACACACCAACACGAACGAACGGCGAGGGTGGTGAACAGTGCCACTCTTGCCGCTCGCCACCTCGCCCATTGGTTTTCGGAGAAGTTTGCAGTATTGGTCTTTGTGGTATTTTGTCATATTTCGCACATAAACAAAACTGTACCTACAATTCAACACTTGCAAAACTTGCGTGAATACACCCTGTAGGTGCTCGCACTTTCAGAGTCATTTTAATATTGCATAAATGATAGAATGAATGCTTGGGCGAGTTGGTGAACCGTATTCTACGGTGACTGCGCAGAGAAACAATCGCACACCAGATACACAGGAAGACAATCACACGCGCTGAACTCAAAACTCTCGTGTATTCGACTACTTCGCTCTTCTCTTCAACGTCTGGATTCACTTTCCAAAACGTGGTAAGCAGAAGAAGTAGCAATAAACTACAAGAAAAAAAGCGAAGAACAACACAAAACAAAGATACAAAAAAAAAACTGAAATAGGAAGCCCTCACAAGTCATCCCTCTCCTCACTGCTATCCTTAAAGGGCCTCTGACACGCCAAAAAAATTGTTTTTTTCATGCTAGGCGTTGAAGTGGCATATCAGGACATTACAAAAAACATTGTTTCACTATAGAGTTGCGTACATTTTTTTATAAAAAATAGAAATACGAGGCCCAATTCAAAGTTCCCGCCGTGCACTGTGACGTAACAGTGTACCGCAAGGTGTCGGGGCAGTCAGAAGGTAGGCATCACCGGAAGTCACGTGAGTTGTATTGCTTACCGTGCTTACCGCGCGGTAAGTTGTATTGCTTATCGTGCTTACCGCGAGCGCGTGTAATATTTTTTTTAAATATTTTTGTTATTCTCCGCAACTCCACGAGCGATCGAAGCAGACAAGGTTTCTTTTATTTGCCTTTCATCGCTTAATGTTGCTGTAAAGTTAGAAAAACCGGAGTCAGTGAATTGACGTGATCAACTACAATGCCTAGAAGGTGCTGTGTGAGGGACTGTCCCGGTATTTCAGCAACTGAAGAAGAGATCACACTGCATGCATTTCCGAGAGACATACATCGGCCGCATGTGCACCTAGTAAACAAGTTCTACTCATGTTCTAGACAAAATACGTACGTTGTGCTTGACGTTTACTTGTACTTGGTACACAAACCAGTTCGTATTCTTTAGACGGCAGACATCTTCAGCCTGGAGAGTATCCGATGATTCAACGACCTCGGTGTCTGAACCTTCAGCAATGCGATCGGGCGTGTCGTATGCTAGCATATCTAATTTCTGCGAGCATTCTAAACTTTTTTCAAATCTTGATAGCTTGTTTTGCGTTCAGTATAGCTCTGTATCATCAGACTAACGGCATGCACTCGTACACTGGCTTGTACTCGCAACGCTTTCATCATTGAGCTCCATCACGTCGATCCACTGACTCTTCGTCCTCATATTTTACAGCACGCAAACTAACCAACGGTGCAGCGGTAAAGAGCTAGTGTTACTGAAACTTCGTTTTCTACAATCGCTCGTACAAAGAGCAGAATAATAAAAAAATCTTGGGCATGGTCGCGGAGAGGACGAGCAGGGAAACTCACGTGACTTCCGGTGAACCTAGTTTTAGTGACGTAGGTCGATGCCTCCCTTCTGACCGCCCCGACACCTTGCGGTACACTGTTACGTCACAGTGCACGGCGGGAACTTTGAATTGGGCCTCGTATTTCTATTTTTATAAAAAAACTACGCAACTCAATAGTGAAACAATATTTTTTGTAATGTCCTGATATGCCATTTTAACGCCTAGCATAAAAAAATAATTTTTTGGCATGTCAGAGGCCCTTTAAGATAGAAATTGTAGCTTTTTGGTCGACAGCACTATAGAAGGACTACTTATACATTCGTTCTTCAGGTGCTCTATTCTTTGCGGTTTCATTATTTCTCCTGTCAGTGGGTTTCGACTCTTACCTATAACGGAACAATTTTCAAATTGTACTACAACCACAATCCGGACAGTGGGTTTCCAAATGTCCAGCGGCGACTCAGTGGGTGTCATAAAAATGCTCCTTTAAACGATCATTTAAACACCTGCCAGTCTGGTCGACATGAGTAGAGTGGTAGACTGGCAGGTGTTTGAATGATCGCTTAAGGAGCATATTTATAATACCTATTGAGTCGTCCCTGGACATATGGGAATATAGTCGGGATTGCGGTTGCGTAGCACATTTTGAAAATTGTTTCGTAATAGATAGGATTTGAGACCCACTGACAAGAGAAATAATGAAAGCGCAAAAAATAGGGCATTTGAAGGACAAGTTGTGTAAGTAGTCATTCTATAGCGCTGTCGACCAAAGAGCTCAAATTTCTATCTAAACGATAGCGGTGAGGGAGAGGGATGAATTGTAAGTGTTTTCTTTTTTCGTTTTTTTTTACTTTTTTCTTTTGTCTTTTCCTTTTATTTTGTCTTGTCTTTCGTTTTTTTTTTCTTGTATTTCGTGCTATTCCTTCTGCTTCGTTCACGATCAGGAATGTCAATCAAGACGTTGCAGAGAAGAGTGAAGTAGTCGAATAAACAAGAGTTATAAGTTCAGCGCGTGTGCTTGTTTTTCTGAGTATCTGGTGTGTGATTGTTTCCCTGCACTGTCACCGTAAAATATGCAAAAATGAATAATGACATTGGCATATTTGTTGTGTCAAAGCCTGTCACACTCGTTCCGAACTCTGATCTCCACGAGATCACAATACCATTGTTTCTGTTGTAGTGGCACGGCAGACCCAATACTTGTTTTGCTCTCGTCTTTGCAAGGGGACGCTGCAATTTGATTCTACTCAATTATGGTGTACTAGATAGCACCATATTTGCAGAGCTAGTCTCCAGGTTTTGTAGTTCCATCGGAATATATTTCAGCTTTTAAGTGTTTTGTTATTTTGCATGTAAATTTAGAAGCTTATCTAGATTGATGGCAGCAAATATCTTGCCAGCACTCGTGCTACGTGTTTGAAGTATATTACGTTGACATAATTGACCCAACCTTTGATTTTTATATGTCAGTGCGTATAGCATATTGTGCATGATAGGATTGTTTTTGTTTGTTTGTTTCACATATTCTACAGCACATTTCTCACCTTTCTACTCAGTGCAGCCCTCGCCGAACAGAAGCTAGCACCGACTAGGCCGAGGTTCAGGTTCATGGCAGTCTGCAAAGGTTGTTGATAGTAAGCTGCCTTATATATAGCTGTGTAAGAGCAGCTTGTTCTGGGTGACAATTCAAAATGCATTTTTATGTTTTAGGAAGTGAAATTTGCCTAAGCATACTTACAATGTGAAACCTTACCAAGCCTGTTCTGAACTTTCATCCTCTTGAAATTTCAATACAGCCGTTTGTGCTGCACACACACTGGCTACTCCGGCCAGGTAGAGACTTGATCCATATGAAGGTAGACAGGTGAGTATCAACTGCTCAGTGCTGTCCGTGGTGACGTTCTCTCCTTATCAGACGACTTACCACACTTGATTCGCTAGGCATTTGAAAAGGAGAGAAAGTCAGCTGCTGCATGATGCTCCCAGTACTGGGCAGTCGACGATTGCTTGTTCACCTTCGTATAAATCATGACTTTACTTCAAGCTCGGCAAGTGAGACACTTATCTGATTCAGCCTAGCAGCGGTGTGCTGAGCGGTATGCGTAGAGCTGGTTGACTTGTGTAATGACAGTGGCTGTGCTGTATAAAACAGACCCAATTGGGAACTTTAATGCAACCTTGTGTAGTCCCATTGATGTTATGATTATGATTACGCAACGTTTTATGGCGCAAAGCAAAAAAAGTGATGTAATCGGTTTTCTAGACTGCCTGTGCGACCTTCAAGCTTGTCTTTGTACGTTCTGCACAAGAAATGACCTCTATAAGCAGAATTTAGAGAATCCTTGAGCTATATGCTGAAACGAGTGAAAGCAGCAGTCCCGGCCGCATTTTCCCTCTTCTGTATACTGTGCAAGTGCAGACGGACGCGCACTTTGGACACTTTGAACTTAAAGGCCCCACATAAAGCACATGGCTTAATTAGCATCAATTATTGTGAAGTGTTCGCGGATTTATTTTTTAAATGTAATGCACATAGGGAGCACAATGGTGCTGTAAAGTACGCCGAAATTGTAATGGTGCACTTTAAGGTTATACAGCGTATGTTCAGCGAAATGCAGGCGAAATTGTTAGTGCCAAAACTATACATTGCACAAAAATAAAAGTATTGTGTGTTGGTTGGTCCTGAGCCAGTGGTCTATTTAGAAAAATTATTACAAATCAATGTTCCCAATAATGTGTATGTGTGCTGATTATTGTTTTTTTCTTCTAATTACAGCATGCACGGAGGGTATCTCCAAGAAGAAGGAGTGGATCCCCGCCCCTGCCCGTTTCAATCTGGATGAGCATCGTACCGGCGTGCGGTCGTGTATCGATCACTACTGCGTGGTGCGCGGTAAAGACCTCAGGCTAGCGGTTGTACCGCGCTGGCTCAGTTGCTCATCTACAGCTGAGATAGCAGACGCCCACTGAGGCGGACTAACTTCCGACTGTATAAACATACACACAGTATATTTTTTTAGGAGTGGGATTATGTAGAGAAGCAAGTTTTTTTTTATGGGTACGAAGCTGTCCAAAGTAAGGTCAGTATAGAAAAAAGCACCACCAAGTTCCGCCTGGTCCTGAACAGTCACAATAATGAACACAGAGTTCAGAAGAGTAGTAATACGAAGGGCTTACGCAGGCAGCCACACTTTGAGATCGCAATTACATTTGATTATGATCACAAATGTTCCTGCTTTGCTCATGGTCGCCTAGTTTACACACGCTAGTGGTGATCTTTAGCGCAGCAGGAATATTTTTGATCAGAATTAAACATCATTGTTAATTGAATCAATGTGGCTGTCTGTGTAAGTCCTTCGTGTTTTTATTATTTTTACTTGTGTGCTTCAATATTTTATTTTTTTTCTCATGATTTAGTTCTTCGTGTTTTTGTTTCTTCTGTGTTCATTATTTTATCGTTTCCTTTTATGAGGTTTTAGTTAAAGATATGATTCCCCCGTCATTTTCTAGTCCGGGAAACAGTGGTGACCTCGTCGTATTCAAAGAGCAGTAATGACATTTTCATCTTGTATTGCTTCAGGCGAACTACTGTGTTTGTGTGCGTGTGTGTGTGCGACGTGTTAATCACATGGCATGATTTGGGGACCGAACGGAAAAACAAGGCCAGCGAGGAGCGAATGTGGGACTTGAACATCGCACGGTGCAAGGAAGGACTTCAACGACGAGGCTAGCAAGCAAGCCCTTGTAAAAACTGCTGTGCTCAACCGGAGAGTTGAATCAGGACTGTGACCCTGTGAGGAGGAATCAACGACGTTGGAACTTTCGTATAGTTTACAGCTTAATTGTTTCCTTTCGTTTGTTTTATTTTAATGGGTGTCTGTTTGCTATTATTACTTTTTTAGTCTATTTTAGTGGTTGTCCGTGTTGTATTACAATTTTGTTTCTTATCATTTTTCTAAAACAAGGGAAGTACTTGTTTAGAAATTTGGCGCTTTGATGTATTAAACTTTTTTTTTGCAAACAATATTCTCGGTCTGCTTTCATGACAACCAATCCCGCCAAAGGGCTGTGCCTTTCGGACGTCGAATAATATGTTACATTGTTTCTTAACTAGCGATTGCCTACATTCTATCTTTGTAGCATACATATTTGTCGGAATGACAATTTCCGAACCAGGACAATAAAGATTGGTCAGTGGACTATTCTGTAGATATATTTACGTAAACACACGTTTGGCAGTGTGGGATAGCAGTAAAATGTATATTTTTGTGGATATTCATTTAAATGCAGGCACGTATCCAGGGGGGCGGCCATGTTTCCCGCCCCCCCTCCCCGAAATCTTCAATTTTGCTGGGACCTCCTCGTCCCCCTCCCGCTCATACAACATTTTGTCATGGGCGCGCCCCCCCCCCTCCCCGAATCAAAATCCTGGCTACGTGCCTGTAGATATGCATTATATTGCCGCCCGCAGAGCCGAGAAAGCAACGCTCGGTCACGGTCTTCTAGAAGATTCCCATTCATTCTCGCACTAGTTGTAACTTTCCCTTTGCTTTGTTGTTCTCGAAAGTGCCAGTTCATCCTCGCCCCGAGCGCGCGACGCTCGAACTTTCTTTGCCGAACTTTCGAGACAACGACGCACTCTAGATAAGCAGCTGCCCGCGACCTTGTCGAGTCAGTGTCGCTCGAGCTCTGTTTCGCCGCCGAATCGCCGCCTGCTTTTCTGCTGCCTCGACGTTCTTTCCTTACTTATTTTGTTTGGCACAAGTTCGCCTATTAAACCTTTATTTTCAGTTTACTCTTCTTTTACTTGTCGCCTTAATTCGTGACATTTCTGGTGGAGGTGCGGGGTATGAAACCCGTGCAGCGTACCCCTACAAGAACTCGCTCAGCAAGCCCAATCTCCCGACGACCTTCCGTTGAAGACGCGGAGCATCGCGCCAGCCGCCGTATTCAAGGGTTGCCCCCGTAATTCGGTCTGCTGCCGCAGGAGACCAACCAGTCGACGAAGCCGACAATGGACCCCCAGTCGTCGCAGACCCCGACTGCCGCCCCCGTCGTTTACCTGCCCGTCGCCCCTCGTACGCCGACGTCCTTCCACGGCGAGATCTACGAAGACGTCGAAGACTGGTTGCAGCAATATGAACGGGTGGCGCTGCACAATCAATGGACTCCCGAACAGCGTCTGCAAAACGTTTATTTTTCCCTCGAGGGCACGGCGCGACACTGGTTCGAGAATCGTGAAACCTCGATTACATCATGGGACCAGCTGAAAGGAGAGCTCCGAGGGACGTTCGCCAGTCAGCACCGAAGGAGAGAGCCGAGGACCTCCTTCGGACGAGGACGCAAGGCTCCAACGAAAGCGTCACCAGCTTCGTTCAAGACGTCCTGCGTCTGAGCGCGCGTGCCGACCCACAAGCCGCCGACGACAAGAAGCTGCGTGTCCTCATGCGCGGGGTGAGGGACGACATCTTTGGGGGCCTCGTCCGCAACCCGCCGACCACCGTCGAAGCGTTTGTCACGGAGGCAACGAACATGGAGCGCGCCCTCCAAGCACGTGCCTCCTACTACCAACGACATCCCGGCGTCGTTGCCTCCACGCTGCTTAATGACGACATCGGCGCCCGTACCCGGGACATCCGTGACGTTATCCGGGACATCGTCCGAGAGGAGCTCCGAAAGCTGCTCCCCGCTGCTGAGCGTCCGGCGTCGCTGTCAGTCGCCGAGGTTGTACGCGACGAGGTACAGCGGGCCTTGCAGCCTGAACCACCAGTCGACGTGCCCGCCCCCGAAGAACCGACGCTGACCTACGCCGCCATAGCCAGACGACAGCCGCAAGCTCCCCGCCAAGCTGCGGCGCCACCCCGCCGTGAACCTCCAGCGCCGCAGTACTCCCAACGACGCGAAGAACGGCAGCACGTCCGACCAGAGCGACCTTCGCTGAGGAAAACCGACGTGTGGCGAACGGCCGACCGACGCCCGCTTTGTTTCCACTGCGGGGAAGCTGACCACGTGTATCGGCGATGCCAGTACCGGCAGCTGGGGCTACGCGGCTTCCACCCCGACGACCCGCGCCCACGCTACGGTGAGCGACTACGCGAGATCGACGACTACCTACGACGTACACCCTCTCCGATGTCGGCGCCTCGACGTGGGTCTTGTTCGCCTTCACCTCGACGTTCTGCATCACCTGTCCATCGGTCCCGCCAAGAGAGCCTGTCTCCAGTGTCCCGCCGGGAAAACTGAGTGCGGCAATACCGGGAGGTGGTATTGCCGATGATGAACGACGCCAATATCCTCCACAAACGTCGGAGGGCTCCCACACTAGCGACGAGACGGATAGGAACGACGGTTCTGCGACGGTGTCGAATAACCTCGACGTTACCATCGACGGCCACGACGCGAAGGCACTCGTCGACACCGGAGCAGACTATTCCGTTTTAAGTGGGAAGCTCTCTCGCCGTCTTCGGAAAGTGATGACGCCGTGGGATGGCCCGAAAATACGAACCACCGGCGGACATCTCATCACACCAGTGGGAAGGTGTACTGCGCGCGTGGACATCCACGGAGAAACCTGCCCCGTGAAATTCGTCGTCCTCCAGGACTGTTCGAGAGACGTCATCCTTGGCATGGACTTCCTCTCTGAGTACGGTGCCGTGATCGACCTTGGCGCAAACAGGTTGACGCTGCGAAAGCCCGTTCTACATCCGGAGGGATCCAAAACGACGCCAGCCGCCGTCCGAGTCATTGCGGACCACGTGAACCTGCCGCCACGGTCGAGTGTTCTTGTGCCCGTCGTGAGCGATGCAGTTTTTCGCGGGAAAGTCCTTCTGGAGGGCAACGTCCAGCTGCTTCTCGGAAGAGGAATAGGCGTCGCAAGGGGCGTAACGGAGCTGCAGGATGGACGTACTGTGGTCCTCGTGACGAACTTTCGACCGGAGGCGCAGCACCTCACGAAAGGAGCCGCTGTAGGACACGTTGAGGAACTCCGGGCCGACGCCGAAATCGCCGTGATCTCCGACGAACCCTCGCCGTGTCAGCCGCGCAGTACACCACCGCCGCAGCTCGACGTTAACCCCAAGCTCAGTGCAACAGAACGACAACAGCTCCGGGACCTCCTCGCCGAGTTCGGCGACTGCTTTGCGACGACGTCGAGGGTGCGCCAGACAACAGTGGCGAAACACCGCATCGTTACCAACGAGGAAGCGCTTCCTGTGCATCGGCCGCCGTACCGGGTCTCTCCAAAGGAACGAGAGGCCATCCAGGAACAGGTACAAGAGATGCTCAACGACGACATCATTCAGCCTTCAAGCAGCCCGTGGGCCTCTCCAGTCGTACTGGTGAAGAAGAAGGACGGAACGCTTCGATTCTGCGTTGACTACCGGCGGCTCAACGCGGTGACGAAGAAAGACGTGTATCCGCTCCCCCGCATCGACGACACGCTGGACAGGCTGCGCCACTCACGGTACTTTTCGTCAATGGACCTTAAGAGTGGCTACTGGCAGATCGAAGTCGACGAACGGGACCGAGAAAAGACTGCCTTTGTCACGCCCGACGGACTGTATGAGTTCAAGGTAATGCCCTTCGGACTGTGCACGGCGCCGGCAACGTTCCAACGTGTCATGGACACCGTCCTGGCAGGCCTCAAGTGGCACAGCTGTCTCGTTTACCTCGACGACGTCGTGGTGTTCTCGGCCAAATTCGACGAGCATTTGCGACGCCTTCGAGCCGTTCTTGAGGCAATCAGGACCGCAGGACTCACCCTCAAGCCTACGAAGTGCCGGTTTGCCTACGGCGAACTGAAGTTCCTGGCCACGTTGTGAGCAACGAAGGTGTAAGTCCTGACCCTGAGAAAACTCGCGCCGTAGCGGCCTTTCCACCGCCCACCGACAAAAAGGCCGTCCGAAGATTCCTTGGACTTTGCGCATACTACCGGCGATTCGTTCAGGATTTCGCCAAGCTTTCTGCGCCGCTCACGCACCTTACGAAAGACGCCGTGAACTTTGAATGGGGTGGAGAACAACAAAAGGCATTCGACGAACTAAAGCGACGGCTCCAGTCACCACCGATTCTCGGCCACTTCGACCAATCAGCCGAAACGGAAGTTCACACGGACGCCAGTAATACAGGACTCGGAGCGGTACTGGTCCAACGACAAGACGGTGCGGAGCGCGTGATCGCATACGCTAGCCGGACGCTGTCGAACGCGGAACGCAATTACTCGACGACCGAGAAGGAATGTCTGGCCGTCGTCTGGGCCATCACGAAATTCCGCCCATACTTGTACGGGACTCCTTTTCGGGTGGTCACCGACCACCATTCGCTGTGTTGGTTAGCGAGCCTGAAGGACCCATCGGGACGCCTCGCTCGGTGGAGCCTACGACTGCAAGAGTACGACGTGACCGTGGTCTACAAGTCAGGCCGAAAACACAGCGACGCCGACTGCCTGTCCAGAGCCCCTGTCGAGTCAGCTACCGGATGTGCCAAAGACGACGGCGACGACGACGACCACTTTCTTGGCGCGGTGAGCATTCACGGTATGGCAGCGCTCCAGCGGGACGATCCTGAGTTGCGTGCACTGATCGACCACTTGGAGGGACGAGGGGGTACGATTCCCCGAGTCTTCTCACGTGACCTGCCAAGATTCGCCGTCCGGAGAGGTATCCTCTACAAAGAGAACTTCGGGGACAGCAACTCGACGTGGCTCCTGGTGATTCCTGCTAGTCTTCGAGAAGAGATCTTCCAAGCCTGCCACGACGACCCAACATCTGGTCACCTTGGCTACAGTAGGACTCTTGCACGGATCCGAGAGAAATACTACTGGCCCAAGCTCCCGAAGACTGTCCACCTCTACGTCCGTTCGTGCCACGAATGCCAACGACGCAAGAAACCACCGACGAAGCCGGCAGGTCTCCTGCAACCGATAGCGCCCCCGACTGCACCATTCCAGCAGATTGGAATGGACCTTCTCGGACCATTCCCGCCGTCGACGCAGGGAAACCGTTGGATAATCGTGGCAACTGATTATCTCACCAGGTACGCCGAGACAAAAGCACTCCCGTCGGGGACCGCCGTGGAAGTAGCCAAGTTCTTCGTGGAGTCTATCGTCCTCCGACACGGCGCTCCCCAAGTCCTGATTACGGACCGAGGATCCTCGTTCATGGCGCAACTGACACAAGAGATACTCCGCCTGAGCCACACCGACCACCGCCGGACCACGGCATACCACCCGCAGACCAACGGGCTGACGGAACGACTAAACAAGACCATCGCCGACATGATTTCGATATACGTGGACGTGGAACACAAGACGTGGGATGAAGTGTTGCCCTACGTCACGTTCGCGTACAATACGGCGATTCAAGAAACTACCGGCATTACACCTTTTCAGCTGGTGCACGGCAGAAAGGTGACGACGATGCTCGACGCCATGCTGCCCCACGACCCGACGGACGACAGCACCGACGACGCCCGGCTGGTCACCCAACGAGCAGAAGACGTACGCCAGCTAGCCCGTCTGCGAATAAAGAACCAGCAACGTGTGGACGCTGGCCGGTACAACCTTCGTCGCCGCGACGTGGAGTTCCAGCCCGGAGACAGGGTGTGGGTGTGGACGCCCATTCGCCGCCGCGGACTCAGCGAAAAACTGTTAAAACGCTACTTCGGACCCTACAAGGTCATCCGCCGCCTTGGGGACTTGAACTACGAGGTGCTCCCCGACGGAACCCGACCATCAGGACGCCGGCAGCCACGACCCGAAGTCGTCCACGTCGTTCGACTCGAGCCGTTCTACGCACGATAGGATTGCGATACTGCATGTTTATTTCGTTTCACCGTAAATTTTCTAGCCATTTCTGTTTTCCTTTCACGTTGCATCGGGACGATGCACTTTTAAAAGGGGGATAATGCCGCCCGCAGAGCCGAGAAAGCAACGCTCGGTCACGGTCTTCTAGAAGATTCCCATTCATTCTCGCACTAGTTGTAACTTTCCCTTTGCTTTGTTGTTCTCGAAAGTGCCAGTTCATCCTCGCCCCGAGCGCGCGACGCTCGAACTTTCTTTGCCGAACTTTCGAGACAACGACGCACTCTAGATAAGCAGCTGCCCGCGACCTTGTCGAGTCAGTGTCGCTCGAGCTCTGTTTCGCCGCCGAATCGCCGCCTGCTTTTCTGCTGCCTCGACGTTCTTTCCTTACTTATTTTGTTTGGCACAAGTTCGCCTATTAAACCTTTATTTTCAGTTTACTCTTCTTCTACTTGTCGCCTTAATTCGTGACAATATGATCCCATGTCTGGACCTGGAAAGTATGGTACCTTCCCCATGGCTATAATTTTCATGTGATGCAAGAAGGAGCATCACATGGAAACTGCTTTATATGGGGTGGGTACCTTATCTGCCAGGCCCAAACACGGGATCATGTAACGCAGTCTATATATTCTATATGAGGAATTGGGCAGATATGGGAATATAAATATTTGGGTACATATGGGTATATAAAGAATCGGGCAGATATGACTATATCCATCCAGATACGGCCTGATTATGCATATATGGCCATATCTGCCCAATTCCTTATATATCCATGTATGCATTTTTTAATATAAGTCCAGATATGACAATTTTGTAAGGGCTGCTACAGTCCACTCTGAAGCCTTTTGTGAATTGAATACATTCGTTACCCGTGCTACTTAGCGAGCGCAGGGCACCGTCAGTATAATTTTAATATATAATTATCTGCCTGAGGCCCTTCATCTGCCAGTTTGGACATTGGGCTTTGAGTTGTTGGAAAAAAGCGGCGCCTGCCCAAAGTCATGGACATTGTCTTTGCTGCCATCTGGGGGAGTAATGAGCAAACAGCACTGAAAACAACTGGCTGCTGGCTATTGAAAATGGCGACTTGCAGCAGTCGCACGTTCTATGGGCGACGCCACGGTGTTTATTTAGTTTACGTGATTTTCGCTAACAAAGGCTTTTTAATTAACATTTCCAGTGCTTTTGAAAGTTCACAGATGGTAAATAATGTCTAATATTGTCGACAGTTTTAGCATGAGTTACAGTAGTCGCTTGTCATCTGCGTTTTCAGGTGGGTGGACGCTGGGACCGAAAACTTGTTACATGAACTTCGGGATGACCATATTGTGCTCACTATCATTGCAAACACTCGCGAAATGAAAACAATAGGTTTCATTGACTGTGTTCAATTTTTCAGGTCTAACAAGAAGTCAGGCTGACGCCATATTAGAAGGTTTGTGTGTTGCCACAAGCTATGATGCTGACGATTCCGACGATGACATTGATTCTGTTTCAGCTGAAAACGAAGCTAGAGAAGGTTCTTCGCCTACCGACGAATCAACCAATGAAGATGAATCCCGGCCGCTAGCCAGGAAAGTTTGGAATCCCTCTGCCAGCCCCTCCAAACTCTTGTCTACCAGTGATGGAGACGGGGTGCGGCCATGATTCAACCAAGGGATTTTTTACACCAGGTGACTCATTTCGGCTGTTCTTCGCTTCTAGCATGTATAAAACACTGGCTGAAAATACTAACACTAGGATCCGAGAGGGAAATGGGATGATCTTAAAAGAAACAAGGCAAGAGGTCTAACATTTTTAGGGGAAATATTTTTGTTGATGTGTACAACTGGGTAGCCCCGTTTTTGTTAATACTGGAAGGTTAGAATTGGAGTTCAGTTGATAATGAATACCTTGGGCTGAGACAGGCTTTTCGGATCCGTTCTAACCTCACGTCCACAGCATAATCGATATGTCTGATGCAGTACAGGAAAAAGACACGCTGTGCAGTGTTAAGCTATTTGGGAATGATGTATCTCTCTGCCTCGGCCGAACTTTTTTGTTTATCGATGAGCAGATGATCAATTTTACGGGAAGAACAGCACTCAAGCAGTATGTTAAAAAACAACGCACCTCATAGGCCTGAAAAATTTCCTCCTTGCGAGACAGGATGGATTGGTATGCCATTTTCACTGGTACCAAGAAAATTAACTTTCCCAGACTATGGACTTAGGGTAACAGGGAACTCCGTCGTACATCTGTGCCAAACCATCCAACAGGATTTTAACTTTTATTTTGATCGTTGTTTCATGTCTTTACCACTTCTTAAAGCCCTGCTTAGGAAGAAGATATTCGCCACTGGAACGATAATGAAGAATCGGATCCCGAAAACAGCAGATATGGTATCAGACAAGGAATTAGCAAAACAATCTTGTGGGAAATCGGATGGTGTTTTGAAACACGATAACAGCCTCTCCATAACCAAGTGGTTTCACAAAATGACAGTTACGGCTGAATCCACAGCATTTGGTAATAAAATCGTCTGTACAGTCCCCCTGCAACTAAACACCGTCAATCATTTACGCAAATATATATCTATCGCATGCTACCCAGAGATAAATATTGTCGCTGCAGAGGTTGGTATACCTTTCCCTGTTTGGGTTTTCATTGGGATCGCAAATATTTACCAACTAGTTCGACCTCTATGTTCAGGAATAGCTAGAAAAGTCAAGAAACCGGACAGTAAGCACTAGCGCAGAAAGGTCGCAGTCAATCGTCCAATATTGGTTTAAAATTACAACGAGAAAGTGAGAGGCGTTGACATTCGCTACAGGATGGTGTCGTTTTACACCCAACGCCGCCGTGCCTCGAGATGGACTCTCAGCACACTGAATTACCCCTTGACCTGGCCTGCGTGAATGCGTGAATTGAGTGCCGTGCGAACAAGAAGAATTTGAACCTACCTGCCATGAAGTACATCGAAGTCAAAATCAATGTGGCTGAGCCACTTCTCAGTACCACACTTGAAGAAGGTTCAAACTCCAGCGATGAAGACACAGTGGCAGTTCCGCGCAAGAGTGTCAAGCCGCTGCCAAGCTTACCAGTCTGGACGGCGCAAGAACTTCAATTGACAACGAAACATATCAAGCATGCTGCACGGTGCAGGAACCCTGGCTCCTCAAAGAAGACTCAGCACCATTGCGCGTCCTGTGATATCTACCTCTGCACTGAAACTGACCGGCACTGCTTCATTGTTTTTTATACCATGAAATAGTCTTCTCTTTTTTGCCAGTATCTCTCCACTTTTGATATGCTTCCTTTTAAAACCTAAATTGGAAAATAAAAATATTAAAATGTTGAATAAAATATTTGGTAATTTTTCTCCGAATGTGCAAAGTCTCACGGTCCAAGTGGGTGGACATCCATTTTTCTTGAACCTACAAACTAACACTGCAAAAAAAAAAGACCAAAAACGCTCAAGTTAGATCCTAACGAAGCATTAAATAATATTTAATCTTAAATACCTATACCAGATTTTTTTTCGGGGACCTCGAGGATAAAATAAGTATTAAATTATCTCTTAAATTGCATGACTTGCTTTTGTTTCTATGTTGAAATGTTACCATACCTCTGGTACTTGTGAAAAGCCACCACAGAAATAGTGAATGTGAATTAAAAATAAGACAAACAGGATGGTGGACTTGCACGATATTAAAACTGCGACCACTTGGCGTTTTTACTGCTTCTGGAGCAGAGCCGCAAAGCATACGGCCCACGGACACCATCCGGCAGTCACGTGCTTTTTCCTCAGGACGGCGAACGAGTCCCGCTGACCGAAAACCTGCTCACCCACCGGCAGCACTCTGACCGGGATTCTTGAGATACATTTTCTTTTTCTTTAAGCGCATAGCATCCTGATGTTTTTCACAGGGTTCTTCTCGTTCTTACTCTTTTCCACGTATGCAGTTCTAGTGTTTAACGCTTTCCTTAATTGGGGCTTGTTGAAGAAGATGTTCTTGAGAACATGCTTGTCAGTCACGGATTCCGAGTAGATTGTAAAAATTGCCTGAAATACTTAGGTCAAAGAAATTGCAGGAAATCTTTGTAATGGTTGACATCGTTCTCTCCCTTTGCGCAATTCGGAGCCCCATGGTGCATAACTGTATACACCGCAGTCTCAACAGCTGCATGCAAATGCTTTTTCAGCATATTTCGCTTCGTCAGTAAAACCTTCACGAAGTTCTTCAGTGCATACAATGCCCTCACCAGTTTCTCTGATGGATAGTATAGTCCTCCCCTGTCCTGGTACCTGATGAGGGAATCACTGGGAGCCAAAAAAGCTTGCTTAATAACCAATATGAATCAGTCTCTGCAGTTGACATGCTCCTTCACCACCCGTGCCAAGTATAGATGGCCGATATCTCAGGAGTGGGAAGGAAGTAGTGTGTTCACGTCAAGTCGTCTTCGAAAAGAGCATTTGCTTCCTTGGCGAAAGCATTTGCTTTGTCCTGCCCTGTGCTCTTGTTGACATATAGAAGAAGCGTTTGACAGCTCGGCAATAGAGTTCCTGTATAGGCTCCCTACGGGAGCCCGAGTTGCGCGTTCATCTCCGCAGCGCTGTCTTTCCTGCACAGCATGTTGGTCCCGCTCCTCACGCGACTGAATTCGGCGAATACCGGCGCCGCGCGTTGGAGGCGCGTCGCACTCAGAAGCAGGGGAACGTACGGCGGGGCGCGTGCAACGTCTACTTTCCTGCACGGCACTTGATCCGGCTTTTCACGTGATTGGATCTCGGCGAATAGCCTCGCGGCGGCACGTGGAAAACAGACGCGCAACTCGGGCTCCCGCAGGGAGCCTATACAGGAACTCTACTCAAGGAGTGTGCCATGTTTCTGTCCTTGATGGCAGAGATTATTCCTGTCTTCAATACTCAATCCAGGCCAAAAATGGCAGCCCTCGTGCTCATCTGATCGTCGCTACCAGCAGACCTTCGGAGCCATTCGAAGAACAATTCTATGGGGACAAAAGGTAACTTTCGCGTCTAGACGAATCAGAAGTTTTCTTCCGTCCATGGGTAGCTGATGCACTCCATATCGGAGGCAGTAGCCGTCTGCAAGCCTTGGAAGGTTTCTTGCGTGAGGAAGGTTTTTTTGGCAAACTTCATGACTTCATGTCTAGCAGATGCTTCACGAATGTTTTTTCGAGCCAGGAAAGGCGGATATCGTCTGCAGAACAGAAGGATTTACGGTCGGAAGGTTTTGGTGGACATGTTGTGTGCAGTTGCTCACAACCGTTAAGAGGAACCACTTGTGAGCCTTCTTCAGAAATTCCACAGTGTAACCAACACTTTCAAAATATATGCTACATGTGTGGCATCCTTGTTGTCGCATAAACTGCAATGATGCACTCACCGGCGATGAGAAGACTTGCACTGCAATTTGCATGTTTATCTTCCACAGGTAGCTATAGTCGGATGCAACCTAAGAAAAATCTTTTAGCTCCACCCACAAGAGCATTGCGCCCATCTGAAGTACCTCCGCCGTCGAAAAAGTAGTTCGCTAGAAACGCTGCATTTTCTTCCTCCAGTAAACGTGTCTTAAACTACTACAATATTTATTTAATTTATTCAGGACGTTTAAATAAGTTAGAACACGTTTTTGTCAACGAAATAGCTGTTTAGTAAAGAAAGAAAGTCAGGTCCAATGTACCGTCTTCCCAATTCATTTTCAGTCCAAGATACTGTCTAACATACCGTCTTCTAGCGCCTTCGATTGAGGGAAAGCGGCGAAAACGAAACCAACCTTTCTCTCGCCAAAATTATAAATAACAAAGCATTTATAGTTCCTGCAAATAACAAAATATTTAGTGATTTACTTAGTTTTGTGGGCTTTGCGCACGAAATGTGAGCCTTTATTTTGTTGGATGAATAGAAAACAAGAATAATTATACTTTTCGGGTTTTGAGAAATCGGCACCCTCCCAAGTCATCGACACCACCACCGCGCCCGCTCTTTTTGTCTTCCGTCATGGATCCCACTGAGGTGACATCGGAAAGCGATTCCCCTGATTCTGCTTGGACGAAAGAGCAGTGCAAAGCCTCGCGCCCGCTTCGAAATTTTCGTTGGCGATACCGTCGCTGGATTCTCACGTTGTCGCTCAAAAACTGCTGCAAACGCAAGCCGATACCATTAAGATTTCGTGGCGTAACCTCGGGCACGTAAAACACGGTGCAAAGAAGCATAATAATTGTCACGAGAAACTAGCGTCACGTTGCTAAGGCCAGCAGCCATGTTGAGCTTTTTTTTTTCAAAAGGGTCGTGATTGGTTTACGGAATCGTGACGTTATGAAAACGATAAGGGGCGTTTCGCTGCGTAGGAATACATTTTCCTCTGAGAGGCATTTCCGGTTTTTTCTTAGCTTGCAACCGACTATAGTGAAGACACGCTTCCTCGACAGAAAACGAACTCGCTTTTCCCAACACTGTTGCTTTGTAGCTCATACAATTTAGGTGAACGGAGCTCACTTTCCCATCACATAAGAGGTCTCTTTTAATAAACTGTAAGCCAGCATTATTATTCCGATGGCACTGATCAAACGCTAGAAATGGCATTCGGAAGCCGTTGTTGGGGTGCTCAATGCAGGGCGTGAAATGTCCACCACAAAGGATCTGCATTGCGAGGGCATTTATCCTGTGATTGTGAGGGACAATGCGGACAACAATAAACTTGAAGACCTTTAGCTCTCTAATAATACATTTTATCATGCTGGACAGCAACGACCCTCCACGGCCCTTAGTGTAGAAAAATCCACGGGTATACGTAACCGTAGTGTGAGGCCGCTGAGCACAAAGCTAATGGGGAATAAGCAAGCACTGGCTCGCTGCATTTGGTGACCGAGACACCGTTAAATCCTTGCCCAAGGTTCACATCACCGAAGAAAGCAACCCTCTTTGTCAGGTATTGTAGCATTTAATTTATGCGCATTTTGTCAGCGACCAGAGAACCTACTCTAGATTCTTCGACAGCCAGGTACTGTGCTTCAACTTTCAGTTTTTCTCGGACTAATGGAGAAAAAACTCCTCGCCGCTCATACCTCCAATGTAGCGCTGCAGCATACAGAGTCCTGGGAATGGGAGGAGGGCTTCATCCCTCATGTGCTCGTCGACCTTGGTAGAAATGTTCCAGAAAATCGCAGAATGCCGTACTGTAGTTTCAGATCATGTGGGTCTCTTATGGAAGTTGAAGACGTGGTCAACAAGGAATTTCGCCCTGAGATCATTTTTATTCCCTTTCTCAATATTGCAACAGCATGATCCCAAGCAGCACGAATTTTGGCCAAGCAATGGCCAATGTCTAGCGATTGTCTTTTGTCCAGTGGCCAGAGAGTGGCCAACCATTGGCCAATGCTTGGCCGAAGGCTGGTGGCCAGTGGCCATTGGCCAGTGGCCAGATAAAGGCCAGTCACCAGCGCCAGTCTCTGGCCAATGTTTGGCCAACTTGGCCAAGGACCATTGCGCAGCCATTGGCCAGATGACTGGCCAACTTTGTGCTGCTCGGGATGACATATAAGGGCCATTATTGATGTTGTCCAATTCTTTGTAGCTGTCCACCGTTTGATTTAACAGTGCTACCTGCTGCTGGAGATCGCGCACCTTTCTTTTCCACCTCCAGCCTACCCGGCAGCAAGTCGCACACCGCTAGTCAGCATACATACCGGCATTCATCTCGGTGACGTTAGGGTCCGAGGAACACGCATGCAACTCTATGGGACCGTGTGTAATACCTGTATTTTCCACGGCGTATACACCGACTTCACTTCACAGTAGAGCTAGAACAGTGGTGTTAAGTTTTGATTTTTTCACCGGTGATTGCATGTAGAAAGGGTAACCTTCAAATACGCATGGTTTGGCTCCTTTTCCTAGCAGCCTAATGTTACACCCTTTTTAAAGTATTTTAGTAGAAAGTGCCTAGTACATACTGTTGAGTAGTATGAGGTAGAATTCGGCATCAAGACTTTTTTTGACATCAACTTAATGCACTTCTCATGGTCATTGGTGTTACTCGGAATCTCGTTAAACAACAAATCAGGCACCTGTTTTCTTGAGTCCGAGTAGCACATAGGCACACAGGAGGAAGCTACGATGCGACTTCGAACGCAACACCAGTAGTCGGGGCTAGGCGCAAGAGTTCCAGGTGCTGATGTGCCCGCGATCAATAAACAGACCGAAATGACCACGCCTGCACTTGTTGTGTCATGGTGTGCGAGCCGCAACCCGCAGAGAGCCTCGTGTTATTGAGCTACACCGGCTTTGGCTAAGCGCTCTAGAGCTCCGCGGTTTGACCGACGACCGAAAAAGTTACTCGTGTCACAAAACATTACGTGATGAAGTGCATATTTGAGCACGTAAGTTCACGTTGCCGCGAAACGTAACATGGAAAGCTCACGTTATTACGTAGCTTAACGTGATAACGCAGCTTACGCTAGCTACAGTGAACTGTAGCACCAGAGAGGGGACAAGCGTCGTCTGCATTTCTGTATGGGGTTTTTGGGCCCCTAGTAGCAAATATCTGGAGCAGGCGCGACGATGATAAAGCAACCATTGGGCAGGCATTCTCAGTATGAAGTTGGCTATGGCTGGAATCAAATCTTGCAAGATTCGAACGGCTCGCGGTCGGGCATGCGCAGTCAGGCCCAAAGTAATTGTACTACGGCAACTGTAGCACGGTAACAGTTCGCTAAATGTCTCAAATGAGTGCTCCAGTGCGTCACTTCCACTGAGTGCAACAAAGCATGTCGTCCTCCTGACAGACAGACACGTAGCCACCCCTATTTGGGATGTGATTAGACAACAGCGCGTTCCCGTTGGCGCTTCGCTGCACGTGCCTCCGTGACGTGGTATTTACAGCACCCAGCAGCCACCAGTCTAGAACCGTGTACCGCTTTTTAAACTTTCTGTTTAACTGCATTTATTTTTGTTCCTTTCAAAATGACAAGTGCGAATATCGTTTTCAAAGAAGACGTCTCAAGGACTACATCACGTAGTACGTAATTTTCTCAGTTCATTAGACAAAAACTGCGACAACGCCATAAGTCTTAACCAAATTAATACGCAAGAATCTACAAGCCTCTCGAGTTAACGAAACAAGTTGAGTTTTTTATGGGCATGGCTCATTTTCGGTGTTGAAGCTAACGTTAGTCAAAACGGTCTTCATATACGCCGAGGAACGTTCCAGTCGCCAGTATCCGGCCGCGTAATTCAGGTTGGTCTGAACGCTGCAGTATTGATTAGTGTCCTCAAAGTCGATGTCGAACAAGGCCATTCCCAAGTGGAGGTGTGGGTAGGCCTTCCTAATCAAGCACATCTGAAAGGGAAAAGAAAGTTACCGGTTCCCTCCCAGGTCTTTTAAAGGGACGGTGCAGACAGCCGATAAGCTGCACACTGCTGCACGCAGTTACATTTTCGCATTTTAAGCTAGCGTGTGATTTCCGCGTCGCACTGTGACGTAAAGTGACTGCACAACATTACGTAAGACTGTTACGTCACCTGGAGCCATAATCGCAGGTGGTACTAAATTCCCGCACAATTTAGCGCGGAAATATTCAAATAAATCTATCGGAAAGATCGTGAGGTCATATGGCATAATGTCACAGTGCACAGTGACGTCAAAATGTCAACTTTGTAATTCCCCTCTAAATGTAGCGGATAAATGTTACCGCCTAGTTTATGGGCCCGCGAAATTCGTGCACGAAATGCATAGGGTGGTTCACTGCGATACCTTACCACCCAGGGCACTACAGCAAAGCAAAAAGAAAATCAACTCTTCTCTACTAAGGGTCCCAAAAACACTGCTCTGCATTCACGACCGGTTTATTCAGTTATTTGAGGTAGAACATTAGCAGAGTTTTTCTTGACTACGAACGATCGTAAACCGTGCATTTTGCGAAGCTGGAATCGTTGTAATATTTGATTGAGATATACACGATTTCTACAAATCTTTGTTAATTTATCAAAATAAAAAAATCTAGGCTCTTTTTATTTTGCCATTGCGACGTTTTGAACTAATAACTAACATGCCTCCCTCTTTTAGCACAATGCCGTGGACTGCGTACAAGTATTTTCCGCAACACTATTGCCGAATATAGGCCTGCACACTTAACCTTTCACCGGCACGGATACCCAGAAACTGTGCTATATCAGGTAACCTAGATCAATTAACCTTTGTTTTTCAAGTAATGAGTGCCATCTCTGGGATTGTTTGGGAACTACAAATAAGGGGCAGCCCAAAGCGTATACTCCGGTAAGATTAAACTGGCTTTATGTTCGCCCTTGCCTATTTCGTCAAAAAATACAAAAAGCGCGCGTAGATATGCGCTGATAATGTCCGACATGTGAGATTGTGCCGTCCGGAAAGTGCGACAAAGAAAATCAACGCCACGGTAGAGTGTGTACGCTTGCACAGAACCTTACTATAAAAAGTTCATTGCTCTAGAAGAAAATTTTTTTCGCATAAGGGAGTACTATATTGGCCACCCGGAAATGGGTGTTGCCTCCATTTGATCCCCGGGATGCGTACTGGGTGGCAAAATCCGCACTCCTCTGTAAGGAGGTGCGCTCATTTGTGTTCCCGTGGGACCTAGGAGTGAGAAATATATACCCGCTGCTCACCACGCCAGGTCTCATATGTCAGAAACCATAAACTGGACGAACATCATTACACGCGGTGCGTTCCATGCCAAATAAACAAAGAAACGCTAAAACGAAAAAACAAACTTTTATGCAGATCGTGAAAGGGGGAACGCCGAATTAGAGCGCAGCTCTTGAGGAGGAGGAGGGAAGGGTACTGGGGGTCACGTGGCCTCGCGGGAGGGGGGTCACGTGACCTGGAGGATCACGTGACCTGGAGGATCACGTGACCTGGGGGGATACGTGACCTGGGGGTCACGTGACGATGACGTCATCAGTGACGTCATTAGTAATGATGCCGATGGCGATCGGATGCCGATGACGTCATCGGCATCCGCATCGTCATTATCACTGATGACGTCACCAGTGACGTCACTGATGGCGTCATCGGCATCCGCATCGGCATCATCACTGATGACGTCATCGTCATGTGAACCCCCGGTTACGAGACCCCCCACCTCCCCCAAGGTCCTCACGAAGGAACCCGAGGTCCTCCCGAGGTCCTCCCGAAGGAATCCGAGGTCCTCCCGAGGTCCTCCCGAAGGAACCCGAGGTCCTTCCGAGGTCCTCCCGAAAGAACCCGAGGTCCTCCCGAGGTCCTCCCGAAGGAACCCGAGGTCCTCCCGAAGGAACCCGAGGTCCTTCGGGAGGACCTCGGGTTCCTTCGGGAAAATTTACCCATAATGCACCGCGCAGTTACGCCGACGGCGACGGGGACGCCGACGCCGACGGCGGCGCCGCTCAAGCCGGAAACGGGCGCCTAAGAGCTGCGCTCTAAAAATAAACCACTAAATTCATTGATGTCCTTTTTTTTCAATATTTAAGAGGAATATAGCTGACAGTGAGAACTCATTCTGCGTGTATCAGGGTAAAGCAGTTCAGGCGCCAACACGCTGTTTACGAGCAAGTTCGCGTTGTCCCCACATAGTGTGCACAATGCACCTGCCCAGAAAACATACTCGCCGACAGCAGCATCACCGCAATGGCGTCACGTCCAAGCAGCGCGTTGGTTCATAATGCGTGTACGCAAGTTCTCTTTTCACCCATCGTGAGCAGACTCGGACGGAAACGTGCAGAGTGGCATTCGCCTGCAGGACCCTCACCGAAGAAGTAAGCGCTACCGTAGGCGCTTACCTTTCTTAAAATGGTTTCGGGGCTGTCATAGACGATGACCCTCTGTTGTTGCGGGAGATCCGCACGCATTGTCATCAAGCTCTGGTCGTACGAACCCGTGAAGGTTTCGTTACTCTTGCACAACTGAAGAGGAATACCGCACAATTTTCGAATTACATGTTGGGGCACAAACCATTGTAACGAGGGACGCGAGGCACGCCTAACAATGCAGGGCCCTTAACTTAGATTGTGGTAAGTCTTTGAAAAAGCTTGTAGATGCTACACGTGTTGAACGAAGGCAATATTGTTCACAGTATTATTGAGTCATTCAAACTATTTTAGCGAAGTAGGGAACCTGGCTTACTAAGGCGTGTCAATCGGCTAACGTTGAACAGATTATTTGTGAGAAAACATTTTTGAAGATTAGTAAAACCTGTTCATAAGAATCCCATCGTTTTGTTTTCGTAAAGATAGCCTTTGTCTGCTTTTTGCGCTTCAGGCGTTAAGGAATGCTAAAAATACCAAGCGACATTTAAAAAAGAAACCTTTCGCCATTACCTGGTAGCGAACTGCTATGTTACTACCCTTAGTCTCTTGGGAATTTTTTTAAATATCGCGAGCTGTTCCTATATTTTGAATAAAAAATGCACATGAAGCCAATCTTGAAGAAAAAGCATGATGAGACAGGCGTGTTTATGTCATTTCCCTGACAACGAGACGAAGCTGAAGACATTTGCGTTCACGCTCTTCTCTGACAAAGGACTGTTTTGATATTTTGCGCCTTCGTCCGGCTGTAATACCAATGTGATAACGCAAGGACCTGCATCTCACCGTTCGAAGATTCTTTCTCCCCGATCTTGGCAGTTTTAATGCATAATTAGCCGGATTCAGTGGCGAATTCAGACACGCTTGTATCAGAAACGAGGTGTTTACGGGAATTTAAAAAAATGGAGCACTACCTGAAGTACAGCCGCCTAGTTTTGCTTATATACACATACCGTCATAGCAGTACTTAAAAACGTAATCGATACATCTTAGGTAAATTAAAAATTGACAGTCTGGCTCAGTTATGCACCTCAGACACGTCTCAGAGGATAACCCAGGAGCTAGAATATGTTTTGCATACCTCTCAAAATGTTGCTTTCAAAAACGTTTAAAACTTCATTTTGTGAATCTTTTTTTTTCACGTTTAATAAATAAATAATATATATATATATATATATATATATATATATATATATTTGATAGCGGTGCCTACCGAAAATATGTCCCTGTCATGGGCAGATATGCAAGTCTTGCCAAAATTGTAGTCGTCGACAGTTGAGTTGGAGTCCAAATCGAACTGTAGCACTCTCAATGTAAAAGACACCAGAAGAAATGTCTTCAAGACGTCGCTCGTTTCATGAAGCACGTTGATCAAGTAGTTTAAGGATTCCACCTGCGAAAGGTGCCAAAGTCCATCATAACTGAACAAAACTGAACTTGGCACCTGTGTATTGTTCGCTCCTTTGTTGCCACTGAAATAAATGTATTACGCACGTGTAAATATGTAGAAAAGTTTTCTCAGGACGCAGCCCACAAGGTCATTTAATTGTGAGAAGTAAAACAAGCTATAGATGACGCATTTGAGGAGGTGGTGAAGACTTTCTACTGCTATTAAGATTGTCTCAACCCCCAGGACTATGGTCTCGTTCTCGGGAGAGAGTGAAAAAAAATAGAGGCTTTTATATGAATAAGGTATATATTTTTTTCTTTCAAGTTGGGGTGATACTTTAATAAAATTATACTTTTCATTCTCTCTATGCTGTTCAATTGATATTGAAATTTACCTGCTTAGGGTAGAAGATGGCGCTACACGGTGTAAGGTCGCGGTCACCGCGTCGTGATAGCGCTCGGTAACAATAGCACGAGACTTGGGGATACCGGATGTCAATATTAAAAGGAACGACCCGAGCCACTGACGGTTACTACAGCATCATACCCGCAATATATCACTTTGGTGACGAAGCCGGTCAACAAACAACAAAACGAAGGATGAACGATGGTTACTAAAGGCAAGCTTAAAACAATTGAAGAAACAACGTGGATATCTTGGGCACGACGACTCGGTTTCCACTGCGAAGCTAAGGGAGTGGCGAACCCTAACATGAAGAAGGCTTTTTGGCTGACACTCTGCGGAACAAAGACGTATGAGCTTGTACGAGCGCAGTTGCACTCACCACTGGAACTTCGAAGCTCTGAAACAACGAGCAGCAGCGGTCACATCTAGCACTAATACCACAGGTTCCGCTGGCGAGGGATTGTCTCCTGCACAACAGCGTGAGCTCAACCCAACGCTGTTTCCTCTATATATAATGTTGAGAGATTGTATCGCACGTAGCCTGCTCGAAGATGATTTGCATCAACGAATCTTTTTAGAAATCAACCCGACTTTTCGGAAGGCGCATGCCATGGCGCTTCCGAAAGCGCCATGGCATGCGCCTTCCGCATGCTGCAAGGAATCAAAACAAGTTGAAAACTGAGATGTTATTAATTCACGATATATTAAATAATGACATTAGGAAAAGGGAAGTCTACGAATGAACCAGGTGTTACAGATGCAAGCAACAACGTCCAGCGGCTTGTTGCAGAGTTCGCAAAGCTCAGTGTAACTTCTGTCACAAAAAGGCCACATTAAAAATCTTGTTTCGTGAAGACAGGACTCAAGAAACATGCGCACGCCACTAATAGCATCGATAACCAAGATAATTTTCCAGAGCCTGAGGAGGAATTTCCTGGAACTTCGGCAGAGGTAAATGAGCTGAATGCTGTTGAAGAATCTACCAAGTCTCCCAAGTTGTTTATCATGCACAAAATATGATCATCTAGCCATAATTTTTGAAGACACTGGTGCGACCTGCACAGTCGTGAGCGAGAACACAAATCGTAACATGTGGCCAAAACATCCATCAAGACTAGACCAGGAAGATGTTTCCACACACGCGTGGTCGGGCGTTGGAGTGGCAGTGCTCGGCACAGCCGGAACTGCATACTACATCTGCTAGCAACGCGAGAGGAAAGGGCAGCAACCTACTAGGATGGAAAACGTTCAAGGCAATGAGAATCCGACCGAGTAGAATATAGCACGTGGGCGCCCACGACAACGTTGCGAATGTGTTAGACACACACGACAGTGTTTTTTACTGCTAAATCACAGGATACTATGGCCAACCTATGCACCTGGAGTTAAAAGAAGACGCGAGGCAACATGTTTTTAAAGCACGACCGGTGACGTTCGCGATGCAGACAGCAGTGGAGGCGGAACTTTAGATGCTCCAAAACCAGGGCATCCTTGCGCCAACTCAACACTCGGAATGGGATACGCCGGTTGTGGTAGTACGGAAGATGGCACTATAAGATTGTGCTGAAGTTACAGTAGCACAGTCAATAAAGAACAAAATACATCTGTTCACCACATTTCTACGAGTTCTCAGATGCTAGCGAATCTTCAAGGCAGATCAATGTATTCAACTCTATCTCACCATACCTATCAACAACTGCCCGTGACGGCTGAGACTGCAGTAGTGTTGAAAATCAACACAACAAATGATGTTTTTGTGGTCAAGAGAGTGCCTTTTTGTATCTCAGGAGCTGCCGCGATGTTTCAACAATTTATGGAGACATTGCTGGCAGGAATTATTTTTATTTACCAGCCATATATTATGTATATCACACCAAGAAAGAGTGAAGAGGGGGACAAGAATTACAGCATCGATTACAATAATTGTGACCTAAGATATTAATTCACGTTATATTTGGCGTTTGCACAAATCAAGCTGCAATTTTTGATTTATAGGCGCATGAAATTAGTGGCGAAGTCATTCTAAACAATTTGCTCAGCGACAAAGTATTTGCATCCTTCATCGGTTAGTTTTCGCGTATTCGTCACCTAATTTCTAAAGTAGACACGAAATGAGCGGGGGATGTGTTGCCCACAAGGAAGTGCCCATTTTGTGCTGGCAATGACGTAGTCAAGGCTTGGCGCAGAAACAGCATGTGATCTCTAGCCTATAACGAAGTAGCCGTTTTGTGCCGGTAGTGATGCTGTCAAAACTGGACTCAGAAAGAGTACCAGCAGTCCTACCTATAGTGCCAAAGTTCTGTTAGGAACATAATTCGGCGTCTGTACTCAATATATACAAGTTGCTTTAGCCTCGAACAGTTACTGCTGTCCATTTAGCGACATCGTTTATTAATAAACCAATATTAAAAAAAGTTGATTATCAGTATATTTTTGTTTGTATTTTTATTATCGTGGGTATTGTCATTTAATGACCGCTTTTTTAAACATGAGGACAACCGTGTAATGGTCGGCACCTGAGGAAAAAAATTATATCACGGAAAATTATAAACAAACTGCCGTTATGCAGGGAGTTCCCCACAAAGCCGAACCTTTTTTTTACGGCCCGGTTTAATAAACTATGCATCGCAGAAAACTATAACTCCGCTAGAATGTGAAGCTATTGGTTGGGATAAAAAGCGGAGGTTTGATAGCATGACAGTTCCTTGGACCAGAAAAGTGAATTGAGTTGCAAACAAATCTTCTATGAGGCGACGTCGATCTAAGCCTAATATCGTCAAAAGAAGAAATTACATTGTGAGAGCATGTAACACCTATTACAGTGAATGAAACTGGTAAGCATGAAAGAAAACAATATCATATTTCTTGGAGATAAATATTTTTACTAACAAAAATTTGACAATTGTCCACAATGTCAGTTCTTGTTTTGACGATATTAGGTTTTGGTGGACGTCGGCACATGTGAAAGTATGTTTTTTCTCAAGCAATATTTTGATCTAGTCAACTTAAGGTTCTGAAACAATCGCGTTTTATTCCGACCGCTAGCGTCAGAATCTCAGAGGATTTTAGCTTTTTGCGATATGTAGTTCATTCGCCCGGGCCGAAAAACACTGTTATCTTTTCTCGGGAACTCTCTTAATATAATGCGGCTGAATCGACTTTTCATAGGCATGTGGAAAATAAGGAAATAAATCACTTGCACACGTGTGCATTTCGTGCCCTATACATATTTTTAGGCAGTCGTTATCTCCCTAAGTACAAGCAGCTACCGTCGCCAAAGAAACATTATGCTGTATTTAAACGAAAAGAGAAGGTTTTAACAGAAATGTGGCACCAGACTTAAACGTCGTTGCCGGAATATAATGTTTTCTTCTTACATTTTTATAATTGGTAAAGTTTTGAGTAATATTTCTGGACTGAAAAAGAAATAAAGTTCTCTTTGGCAATGCTGCACGAAACTGAGATGACGTAGTTTGGGATAGAAATATTTTAGCAGTCATCTTGTGTAAGTTTTATGCTTTGATCGCGAGTTATAATCCTCCCAGCGACCAATCAATGTACACTCACCATGGACGCTTCAAAGTAGTTAAAGGTCGTGTTGTACGAGCTCGTGGTTGTTATTTTGCAGGTTGGTGCAGAAGGCGTTATGGTATAATGTGAACGAAGTATTAAGGCGTCTGGACGGAGATCACTGTGATAAAAAAAAAGAAATAGCTTTTAACAAAATGATAGCCGGTCAGATTGCTGATTCAGAACATTTCGCTAATACCCTATGCTTAGCAGTTGAATGCATAATTATGCAATATCAAGAAAGAAGCTAATTGTTGCATTTAGTGATTCCGCCCGCCTTATAAAGGAGACTTTCAGAAATAAAAAAGCGAAAACTTCTCAAATTTCGGAATTAATGGTTGTTAAAGGATTAACAAATAACCTAAATCACCCAACCCGTAATCGAGGGTGGCAGAATAGAGTGCAAAACACGCTCAGTAAGAACGCGGCAGAGAAACACTAAGGTCTATCGATTTCGTTTGTTTCCCGAAGAAGAAATTTAAATAACACCAGTAATCCCGCAGGCAGTATCTGAGCATTTGGGTAAACGCTAGAAACAAACCAGGAGCTGCATTTTACACAGACTAATAACGCATAGGTCTAATATTTAGTTAGCTATCATTTGGGCATGTCAAGAAGACGGTTAATGGTCGCTTCGTGGAGAGAACAAGAACCGCTCGTTTATATCTTCCCCACTAAATTTAGTGGATAAATTAATTTTTAATGTATTCACGTGACCAAAGCTTTTATGCTAAAATTATAAAGAAATTATGGTGCATATGTTACATGATATCAATTTTCCCCCAATATTTAACCGGGAAATTATATTCTTGTGAATCTCATGTGATGATGAATCACGTGACGTTAATGCCTCCGATAAATTTAGTGGCGAAATGCCAAGACCGACGAACGGAAAAAACATTTTCAAGCTTGGACCTTAAAATGTTTTCCGTCCGTCTATTAGTCCGTGCATTTCCCGCTAAATTTCGCAGGAAAACTAAATTGTTGTTTAGTTATCGCGATGTCGATTGATGTCACGTGACCCGACGTTACGAGGTCTATACACCGATCATGCTTCCGCACCAAAGTTGACGGGTTAATTGATGTATCAAGACCTAAGGTCATGCGCCCTACCCAATTAATTTCTACGCAAAAATGTTGCGTGAAAATTGACGTAACGTGAGTTGCTTCGCGTCACCTTTACATCATTTCACTTTCCCCGTAAATTTCATGCCACTTGAACTGACGTCACCAGAAATACACCAATTTATATTCAAAGTTTAATTCACAGGAAACATTCACATTGCATGATATCATGTCAAACGGCCTATATACACTAATTCAGTTTCCCCCAATATTTGGAGGGAAAATCGATGTCATGTGACCTTCAGTTTTCGCTCTAATTTAACAGAAGAATTCACATGAAGTTACCGCACGACACGTGAAATTTGATAACAAATTCCCAACTAAATCTAGGGGGAATATTGTCGTCTTATAACCTACACAAAAACTGCGTTTCCCAGTAACTTGAGCGGCGAAACTGATGCCACGTGAACCCCTATGCACAAAGATTCACTTTCAATGCAAAACGGAAATTGTTAAAAAGATCCTTCTTCCCCCGATCAAACGACAATCAAAAGTCTTCTAAACAACTTAAACAATCGGACATAACATACTACACTTTATACATTATAGTGTTTTGTAGAAAATGCCGCTGCCAAGTTTAGTGGGGAACGGGTTTTGTTAAAAACATTCCATGTTTTTAACCAACGGTGTTGGCTCGTTGTATTATCTTAAAATATAAATTGCTTCATCGCGTTTTATAAAACTAATCCGCTCGAAAGACACAAATCCCCACAGGTCGAACGTTCGACTAGAGCCACAGCCCTTCGATAGGCTCCCGAATAACATAATATACCCTATGCTAAATCCCCCTTGCGTGGCGGCACACTCTCGAATAATCATGGGATCGGTGATCCTTCAGCCCCCAGTGATCGGTTATTTCTGCAAATTCGATCGCTGTACACTTATAAGTGTAATTCGGAGTCACTCTGAACAAGTGTCGTGCAAAGTCTAAGGACCCGTCAAATGTATCTAATATTTTCTTGTTAATTAACTTGTTTTTGATATTATGCATGCAATCAAGCTTTTAACCTGGCTGAGCTGCAAACATCTCTACAATATTATCATTCTCGTGATTGTTGTTTTAGCAGGAATCGCTTAAAATGCCGAGAATCCACAACAATAAAAACCAGGATTCAGCTTGGAGTCAGCGGGGCTGTTTATGACATTTTTAGCGTTTCTAACCTAATATTTCCGTCCTCAAATCTTTACGAGAATAATAATACTGTAAAAGAATTCTACAGCTCAGCCAGGTTGAAGGGTGAATCTCATTCACAGAATAAAAAAAAAACGCTGCCAATGAGGACACAATTTAATTGTAACATGAGAGGTTCTTGGAATCTACACGACGCTTGTTAAGAGTGTCTTCGAATTACACACAAAACTGTGTAACCATCCAATCGCTCGAAATTACCGATCTCTAGGTAGGTGAAGGACCACCGTTCCCACGATTCCTCTAGTGCAGGCCGGGGCTCTGGGAGTATTTAGAAAAAAAGTATATTCTTCAAAACAAAACAAACAATTTCGGGGGGTAATCCGTTTTGAAAGTATTAAAACATTTTTGAAGAACACTTTTGATAGTAAAACAGTGCTAAGAGTGCGCATCAAGTACACGCGTAGCAAAAAGGTGGCTGTGACATGGGAAGTGTACTGGTCAATAAGCACTCTAAAAAAGTCAGTTCTTGAAAGCTATACTTCGACGTCTTAAAACACTTTCAACTCTTGAGAACGGTTTCGCCTGAAGCGCTTCCGTCCCCTGGCGCACTGCGAAGGAAACTGGGCACTTTTGCATCAAAAGACGAGCTTCAAAAAACTCCTTAAAGGTTTTTCATAAATAAACCCTTTTAGGGTGTGCTTCAAAGGAAATTTTAAGGTGCAAAATATAAACCGATAAACCAGCCAAAGAACAGGTAAGAGTGATTTTCAGCGCAATTTGTTTGTGTGCGATGGAAATAATAATTTTTAATGTATCTCTAAAATTATACTTTCGGTGCATATCAAATATAGTGCCCATATCGATATATCTGCTTTTAAATTGCGCTGAAGATGGGCTCATAAATTCTAGCAAAACTATTTTAATTCTACTTTACGTTTTTTTTTCTGTTTTCTTTTGAGTGATTATCGCGGAAATTGTAAAAATGGGAAAAGCTATACCTAAAATGCTTGAGAGTTTTAGACGATTTTAACACTTACTTAAAATTAAAACTTGGTTATATTTAAACATTAAAGCCGTCAGGAAACATGAAACGCGCTACAAAATTTATTTTTATATGAAAAAGTCTAACATTATAGGCAGTTGCAAAAGTGCATTGGCGAAGACACACAAATTGCAAAGGCATCTATTTTTTTACAGCTCCGTTCAACTTAGTTTGTTTTGGGTGACTGTCGCTTCGTCCCAAGTGCAATCCCCGTGTGAGTATTCGTGTTTCAATAATGGGCCTCTAATCCTTTATGCTTTATATAACTGGGCGTTTTCATTTGGCTTCAGGCAACGAGGTGCAGTCGTTTTTTTTTTTACTTCAAATTTTTATATTACGTAGCGCATGTTCCAAGAGGAACAGTTATTTTTATTTTAATGTCCCGACAAGTTTAGCTTCTGAGAAAAAAACAATCTAAAAAATGGGAAAGAACGACGAGGTTTTGACGATTGTCGTGTGTGTCGATTTTGAATCACTCTTAATCTCAAGTGTTTAAAAAGAGCGTCCACATTTTGGTTCATATATATATGCAAGTAGGTAACATAACATTATAACTACTATTTATTATTAGTCGCTCCAATTTTTGTAAAAATTTCCAAACATGCCTCCGCCAACAACTGTGACCTAAACTGCGATTTTTGTTTAGTCAACAATGTATATACTTCGTTTCAGCTTGGGTCCAGACGCAGCCGATACTACGAGCGCGAGCGTGTGGCCCTGAACAGTGCTTGCATGGCACGAGCGCGCGTGCTTGGCAGGGACGCTGAAAGCCCGGAGCTCGCGCTTGTAGCATCGCCTGCGTCTGGACCCAAGCTGAAACGAAGTATAGTATCGCTTTTAAAATGATACCACGTGTGGAACCTTTCATTGCCTTCCAAATTAAGCAAAATTTGTTTCTTTTTTAATGTACGAGTTTTGAGAAATAAATTGTGAAACAGAGAAGGTTTTCAATTTTTGTTCTATTTTAGCACGCCGTATATAAAAAGCCCATTTTTAACTTCTTTTTCTCTTTTTCTCGCGTTGCGTTTTCTTCAGGCCCTTCTTTTAGCCAGAATATATTCCGTTAGAGGTAGTTGTACTAGTTTCGAGTTTTAAGCCTCTAAATATGCTAAAAAATGCAAATGCCGATGCTGGGTTTATAGGTTGAATTGACGATTGTCGTGTGTGGCGTTTTTGAATTACTCTCAATCTCAAAGTATTCAAAAGAGAGCTTTTGTATTTTATTGTGATATATATGCAAGTCGGTAAAACGAAATTCCAACTAATTTTATTATTCGTCGATACAATCTTTGTAAAAGTCCCCAAACATGCCTCCGCGAACAACTGTGACCTAAACAACGGATTAATTTTTCGTCGACTATGTTTAGGGTCGCTTTTAAAGTAATAAGATGAGTAGAACTTTTCATTGCCTTCCACATTGTGCAAAGTGTGTGTCTTAATCATGTACGAGTACTGATAGATAAATTATGAAACAGAGGTTTTCACTTTTTGTTCAGTTTCAGCGGCTGTATAAAAAAACATTTTTAATTGTCTTTAAGAACCCACCAGTTGTTTGCACAGTAAAATAAACACGTACAAAATAAAGAGTGGCAAAAATAAATAAACATTATTTTGTTGTGTTATTAACATGAATTTCGCGTTAAAAATATAAAATTTCGCATTTCAAAATCTAGGCTTCTAATAGGAAGTGTTCACTACTCTAATGGTTACAATATTATACTTTGACATTTCTAGTATAGTATAGATTATGTAGCGTATAGGGTGCCATGATTGGAGAGGCTTGAGGCCTCTCCAATCATGGCACTTGCGGAATTGTAAGAAAACCCACTTTTAGCAGTTGCGACTTTATAGAGTGCTTAGACGTTTGCAATTGCAAACTCGTTATTATATGCTTAACGACATCAATGTCTTTTATATGATTATTTATTAAACGTCCCTCAGATTCTTATGATAAAGCATAAAAATATACACCTTATGCAAAACCCCATCGGCATTTTCTTTTTTAGCATATTTAGAGGCTTACAACTCACAACCAAGGTCAATTCATATGGGTCGCGAAAGTGGAGCAAAAAAGCGGCCCAAAACCAATCGTCAGCGTCATCACCCTGGAGGCCGCGCTACCGCAGCGCGACTATATTTTGCGCGGCGAAACACTAAGCTGATAAAATATTAAAGATACATTATCGGTGTCTAATATAGTTTACTTTAAATCAAAGTATTATTTTTTTCATGATAACTTAGTTTAAGCATGCTCACATGGGGGAATTTTTTAATTAGTGTTTAATATGTATTATGTTGTGCACACTCGTTGCGACCTCTAGAACGTCGCTATTACAAGGTCCATTCATATGGGTCGCGAAAGTAGAGCAAAAATGTGGCCCAAAACCAATCGTCAGCGTCATCACCCTGGAGGCCGCGCTACCGCAGCGCGACTGTGTTTTGCGCGGCAAAACACTAAGCTGATAAAATATTAAAGACACATTTTCGGTGTTTAATTAAGTTTATTTTAAATCAAAGTAATATCTATTTATAATAACTTAGTTTAAGCATGTTCAGTTGGGTGAATTCTTTAGTTAGTGTTTAATATGTGTTATAAGTACACACTTGTTGCGACCTCTACAACGTCGCTATTACGGGTGTTTACGCCGTCGGCCGAAGTTCGCAGTCCTGAAAACGCCTCATGTTTGCATTGTGTGCGTTTGCCAGTGTGCCTGCATTTCTGTAGCTTCCGTCAAACTTTCAGTTTGCAATCGTTTAAAGAATTCGTGGTCTTAAGTTTTCCCACGTATCCGAGTGCAGAACGGTTTGTACTGGTTAAAGCCTATCGCGCCGTTCTGCGGGTTTTGTCGTCGAGGGCCCGCCGGGCGCGTTCACGGCTCCGTTCGTCGGGACGATGAGCCTGCCGCATGTAAAGGGACGCTGCTCGGTAGCGCGATGCCCAAGTGATGACCGCACCACTGGCATCACCCTTCATCGTTTTCCTGTGGACTCTGCAAGGTGAAACTTGTATCAGCTGTGTCCGCTGCAACTATGTGCGATGTCCATTGTCCGGTGATGTCTGGTAAGCTCTTGACCTCTTCTATGGGCCCTCATGCATGATCATTTAGTAATAGGCACCCGTTGATCGAGCGTTTTGGGGGCCCAGTCTTCGTTCCAATCGGCGCGAAACGAAACTAATCTCAGATATTAGCGGCAGATTTGCGTGGCCTCTGCTGAACGGCTGCGTGACCACAAAAACCTTATAAGAAACAATGACTGAACATTTCAGTTTTAACCAACTTTCATATTATGGTGTGAATAACACTAAAACATCCGTACTGCTTGAAACGTGGTTGGTGTCGTCATTCTAACATGCTGGCGACTATCTGGTCTACTTGCTGTGCATGTGCTCAAGAATCTCGTAATGTAATCGTCTGCGTTGTGAACCTATCTAACCTCAAGGGCACAGAAGTGTGCTCCGCGCTCATGGCGTTTGCTGGACCCAGACGGGAGACCAGGTACGAGGATGTCACCAGTTTATTGCTAACATTATTGTTAGATCTTGTTTATTTCTTAAATGTACACTAACGCGTTTCGGCCTGCTCAGTTTAGCCAAGGGTATGTAAAATAATACACTGCTTCTCATTCAGGCGGAGGGTCTGGGTTCACGTCTGCCGGAACACAAGCCTACAGAACAAGACAGCACAGCAGCTGCGTGAACGGGCGGTATGCTCCAGGCACTTCAAGCCGTCTGCGTTTCTTTATCCAGGAAGGCTCTGTCGTGGTGCAATACCAGCATATTTGACCACTGAAGGTTAGCACGAAATCTTGTTTTCATTATTACTGAGAATATAAGCTTATTCGGAAGGTATTTCACATGCAGATACAAGGAACTGTTTTAGTGTACATAACATGTGTGCTTAACTTTGCAAATGAACTTTGCATAGGTGCCGGAGATGTCGTCCAGAGCAACAGCCCTGGCCAATTCCTCAGCGAGGGCGAGCCCTCACAGCCAGCAGCAGTTGCATCGGTGCGCCCACATCATCAGGGTGTCAAACGCACCCGACTACGGTACAAGGTAAAGGCAATTGCATACTGGCAGAGAAGTGTTGCAGGCCATGTTTCTTATATATTTCGAACTGTCGCGTAGTAGCCATCCTTTCTATGATAGAGTGTGTTCCCAGTACTTGTGTTTTCTTTAGAAACGTGGAAAACATGTATGACCACGCTTTTAATCTAGCTTGGCATCCATGTCGCAGGAACATCCTGAGACAATGCAATGACTGATATTTTTGACAGATTTTTTATTTGCGTCATTGCTTTGCAGATGTGGGGAGCATTCGCACGGCCCGGACCTGTAGCGCGAAGACTAGCCCTCCAACCAGAGTTCATGGTAAGTTTTGATGATGTGCATTGCTTAGGACAGTCTTTGAAGATTACTTTGTCGCATAGTACTTGACCGGCTATAGCTGGTTCAGCTTTTTGCGACCACTCTGTCTATTTGTTTCCTGTGTTTTGTTTTTTGTAGTGGATCACACCTACGTGATGGATGGACATGGTCTTCCTTCTCGAGAAAACAACGTGTGGGCGCCCGAACCTTCCCCTACTGAATATGATGCTTCGGTGACTTCGACTTCTGCAGTTTCTCACCAACGTAGGTATCTGTGATGATGCACAAAGCTTACTTGTACTTCCACATTTTCTACAGTGGAGGTGCATTTCTCCTTTCATTGTTTCTCAAAGCGTTTCATAATTGCTTTTGCTTTCCCCTTGCATGGTCCTGTGCCACCAGTACCGAGGGCAAGGGGAAGATGGACGTGTTGAGGGCCAAACTTCGACACCTTCGGAAGCACAACAAGAGACTCCAGCAACGACCGCAGCGACGGCGTCAAATGCTGACTGTCACTGAGATAGTTGAAAGTGTACGTAGCATTGTGTATCCAACCATTGCTGCCCTTGTGAAAGCTCAGCTGAAGATGAGCCATGCAAGCAGGTTTGGCAGGTGGTGGTGCAGCCAGAACAAAGCCTTTGCCTTGGGCTTGTACTTTCACAGCCCTAAGGGTTACCGTTACTGTAGGCAATTGTTGAGGCTCCCATCCGTTATAGGTCGTTACAGCTTTGACTTCGGCGTGTTCCCCTGAGGGTTGGTTTTTAACCAGAAGTTTTCGAACTTGTCAAAAGACGTGCAGCTTCTTTTTCACCAGAAGACAAGCCATGTATCATTGTTTTTGACGAGATGCACGTCACGAAAGAGCTCTCTTACAACCCCTCTGCGGACAGGTTTGAAGGGTCCGAAGAAAGTAGCACTGCAAGAGGCCATAACCTCGCAAACAAAGCTCTTGTGTTTATGGCTAAAGGCATTCACACGCCTTGGAAGCAGCCACTTAGCTATTTTTTTGCTCATGGGGGAACACCTGCCAATATTTTGCGAGACCTCCTTTTCTACGTCGCCCACTCGAATGACTGGACAGGGTGTCTACCAAATCACTTATTCTAAATTCCCAAATTTTCCCAAGGTTTTCCTGACTATTTCAATAAAATGTTGACCGTTTCTTCGGTTCAGGGAGTACTTCGTGGCCTGCGCTGTCTAATGATGTGTCGAGCAACGTTATTCAGCGCAGCGGCACCAACGTGCAATCATCGGGCTTCGTTGCACGCTGCCGTTGCACGCTGCCGTTGCACTTTCACTTATCATTCTTACTGACTTGGAACTTTTTTATGGTTTCCTTGATATTACCGTGTCCTTTCAATATAACCCAAATTACTTGAGAATTTTATGTTTTCCAGGTTCAATGTGCACTTGTGCAGTGTGACGACTTGAAATATAAACCTGGATTAATGTTTGGTTGTTACAGGTATACAAAAGCAGATCAAACTGCGATGAAAGGTAAATCAGTGAGTCAGTATGGTGCTAACAATTCGCAACGGAGCAAATTCATAACCTTTTTCTAATGCTTTTTTTTCCTGTCAATTTGTGGCAGTTTCTTGCGTACCTGCGCTCACATAGACAGTCAAGCTGTGGAGCACAATATGTTTGTGGCGAGCGCACGTACTATAACGAAAGGTCTCAATTTTAAATCTCTTGAAGCATTAATTCATGTGGACATTCAATTGCAAAAGACATGCATGGCCCCGCACTTCCATTTGTGGTTGATATGGTTAAATCTAGTTACGAGCTCTCAATGTGAACAGTGCAAGATAAATGCGTAAACGTGCCTCCTGTTGAGAGTATTAAGCAAGGTCATTAAGTGCGTGTATAGAGTTGTCCAAACCTCCTTTCACTATGTTTTCAACACCATATCTCTATACTTAAGTGTCATGTGGTGGTGTTCTAAGTTTGTATATAATAAACTGTGTAAACCAAGCTTATGCCGTTTTGTCTTTCTTGGCAAACAAGCCATAGGGACAATAAGTATGCCATCATAGGCGTGCTGTGACACCCTGCTTAGAAAAGGATAGTAACTTATTGTTGGTTCCCAGAACTGATAAAAAAACAGGTTCTTTTGAAAGTAAAATTA